>JAJJBR010001598.1:0-28862 GCA_022817965.1 Solanum lycopersicoides | reverse complement strand
TGGTGGTTAGTGTTAAGTGTAGGGGGGTAAAACTGCAAAAGAGATGAGAAAGAAGAGTTTAAATAACGAGCGACCAGATTAATGGAATATCAATCTAAATGTGGCAATTGAAACTAATGTTAATGGTAATAATGTATGAGCAATTTTTTTCCGTAGACAAAAGTTGAAATGATACGGAAATGTAGGATTTTCCTTTGAAGTTTCTCATTAAGCTAAAAGACTGTTGCTTATAACACACAATTCCAACCCAATCACTAATTATTCAAGTGTAAGAGCTTATACAACAGAGTGTCAATCTAGTCACATCTCCCTGAGTATGAAGTGGACATTAAGTAGACTGTTCAGGAAGCAAACAAGTCAAGGTTATCTAGACGATATTTAAATTCCTGTATATTTCTACTTTAGATCTCTCATAAAAACAACAATGACTCATGTTGGCACTTATGAATAATTTAGGATTTCAAACAGAGACGACATTTTCTGCTTAGAATCATGAATATCTACAACTCTTAAATAGCTTTTCACTATGTCAATTCTCTTAAACAAGATTGAGTTCTCTGTGAGATTGAAGAATCTAAATACAAAGAATGTACATCACCAAATCCAAAAAACTCACTAGATGATACCTATCACTAGAATAAGAGTATTAAAAAGCTACTTCAGCACCACATATCAATCAGAAGCACAATAACAAAAGATGCTCAACAGCAACAATCGACTACATTCCATTGGACTCTATTCTGTTCGCAATAAGAATAATAAGTTTCATCAACAAAAACTAAATTATTCCAAATGCAAATGATTCCAAACAGTAGCTATTCATGGATTGAAAAGCATGTGCAGATACCTTGTTAACTTTTCTGCTCCTCAATTAAAAAGTGGTGGCTTAAGATTCCAAGAAAATAATTCCTTACTCCCTTGTCTGTTTCATGATGAAAGGGTTAGGGAAAGAATACAAGCGTTATTCAGCATAGACAACCAACCCATATGGAATCCAAAACTAAAACAGAACAAACTCTCTCCAAACCACACTAGAACATTGTTTATTTTCTCCTAGTTGAAGAAATCAAAACTAACAGATTCAAAATCATCAAAGTTCGAAAAACCAAACCATTAGAAACATCTAAAGTATACCCCCACCAATCAGCACAAACAAAAAGCAAGTTTAAATGTCCAAAAATCAGCTTGAATCCTACAAGCAAAGTGTTCAAATCAATCAAACAGAGTCGAAACTTGCAAAGTCCCAATACTCAACCCTAAAAAACATTTCAAAATTACACTCATCTCTCAAACCCAATCCTAAATATCTAAACCAAGCTCAAAACCTAGAAACAAAGTGTTCAAATAAGACCAACTGAAAAGTTCCAAATTTTAACCCTCAAACTAGTTCGAAAAATAAACTTATCTATCAAAACACTTCAACATTGCACCAAAGTGTTAGTAAAATTTTTTTTAACAAATTACCAAGATCTGAAAAAAAAAACGCTCTTGGAAAGAGATTTAACATAATCTTCATTATCGAAAAAGGTCCTTCTCGTCTTCTTCATACTAATAACACCCACTACTACTTTTACTACTAATTTTACTCGTATACAGAAGACTCTACAAGCACACACCATGGTCAACATGTGTGCTGGTATTAAAGTTAAACTGAAGGGCATTTCTGTCTAGGTTGAATAATTTGGACTTGGTTGATTTTTAGTTTTTGCTATACGTGTCCTAACCTGGCACAACCTCCCACTTTTAATAAATAGAATATTGAAAAGCTTCATTTTACTTAAATATATTACTTTAGTACTTATTTAAAAAGTGTTTGACTTCTAGTTGTCCTCCTATGTGCTTCAACACACAATTAAAATAAAGTTTATACATATTTTGTTTGAAATTGAGGTAGAAATACTATTTCATCCGTTTTACAAAGAATGATTTAGTTTAATTTAGCACAAAATTTAAGAATATAAAGAAACTTTTTAAATTTTATGGTCCTAATTAAAGTTAGGCTAAATGTACAAAATTACCCTTTGATCTTGTGATCTTAAACATGCCGTGGAAAACTAAAATTAAAATGTTACCCAAAAATAAAAGATGTCATTCTTTTTCAAACAGACTAAAAAAAAAAAAAATCTTTTTTAAATATAGAAATATAAGTATCATTTAAAAATTTAGTTAACTTTAGTTAACTTTTCAAATCTCATATGTATCCTTTAATTGAGACAAAAAAATAAACATGTATTAGTTTAAAATGAATAAAAATATTATAAATGATAATTAAGTAACAACTAAAAATTTATAAAATATATAATAAAAATTTAGTTGTCTGTCCAAATTCAATCTATATTACAATAATCACAACATAGAAAATAACATAGATCTGAGTTCGTGCTGGCGTATTTGATCCCCTGTATTTACAAGCAGGTAGGACTCCGCATGCCTGATTGTATGCCAGGGATAATTCAGTAATTCCATGTTCTCTTTTTATTTTTTTTAGTTCTATTACTTTATATAAATAAAGCTTATGTAAGAAGTATTATAAATTATAATAATTAATATTAGTAGTTTAAAATATGAAACATATAAAAAAAATTTGTTAACTTTTAAAATTTCATCTATATCACATAATTGGAAGAAATATACATTGACAGATAAATAAATATTTTAAGTTGTTAATTATTGTGATTTATAGTATTTTTTATGTAATTTTCATATAATATATATTACGCTCTTTGCCTTAATTTATGTGATACAAATGAAATTTCACAAGTTAACCATTTTTTTGCAAGTTCTTTTTTATATTTAAGTTGTTAATTATTGTGAATTATAGTATTTTATGTAAAATATATATCATATGAAAATTACGTGAAACATACTATGAATGAAAATAATTAACAACTTAGATTATTTAAAAACATACTAAAATTTGATTGACTTCAAATTTCATATGTATAAATTAAAACATAAAAAATAACATATATTGAGCCCGTGCTGGCACGGATCCTGTATTTAGTAATATGAGAAATCACTTAAATCGTCGTTAACATCCTCATTTGCTTCTCTTTCACTCCTATTAGATGTGAAAGAAGCCGATAAAAACAATGATATTGATGAATGATGACTCTCCTGCGGTTTCCTTTGTTCTTCGTCTTCAAATTGAGGTTACATTTTAAGGAATCACAATTTGGATCTACTCCTAAGAGTTCATATACAAAATAGTAGTGAATTTTGTATATCACAAATTTAAATAAAAAATTATGTCTGTCTTAAATATGTACAACATAAATAACTTAACAACATGATGTTAGACAATTGGCATTTTTTCAGCTTATTATTATTTTTACTATTTTTACTTATTTCAGTTAGTGCATCCTATTTTCTAGCTACACTTAGTCAACTTTAGTTGCTCAACTTTCTGAAGTTAGTGGCCTCATTATGGCTGTTAGTGGCCTCTTTTATGGTAGTTAGTGGCACATGTTCTTATTTTAGTTTTAATGCTTATGTTTTTTCTTTGTATAAATTCAGACTTTCTGCAGATTAATATACATAAGGAATTTCATAAGTTCACTCTATTTTTATTTTTTCAAATCAGTTTCTTGAGTATTTTTGTTCTAACAGTGGTATCAGAGCCTCTAGTTGATCTTACACGACAAAAAAAGTTTTAACCTACAACACAAATGGCATCCAACAACCTACCTTTAAATCCACCATTCACTTTCACTGGTGAAAATTACCAAATCTGGTCTGTGAAGATGCAAACTTTTTTGGAAGCCTATGAACTTTGGGAAACTGTGACGGAAGATAAACCACTTGCTGCTCTACCAGCAAATCCTACCTTGGCTCAGATCAAATCCAACAACGAAGAGAAGGCAAAGAAATCTAAAGCCAAGTCGCTTATGCAGAATGTTGTGGCAGATTCTGTGTTTTACAGAATCATGGCTTGCAAAACTGCAAAAGAGGCTTGGGATAGGTTGAAAGAAGAATATCAAGGCAGCGATAGAACACGTCAAATGCAAGTGTTGAACCTGAAAAGAGAGTCTGAGTCCTTGAATAAGCAAGAGGATGAAACTATCAGTAAGTATGCTGATCGAATCTCCTTAATTGTTAATAACATTAGACTTCTTGGTGAAGAATTTACAGATAAACGAATTGTGGAGAAAGTTCTTGTGACTCTTCCTGAGAGGTTTGAATCTAAGATTTCCTCTCTTGAAGAATCCAAGGACCTGAGCAAACTTTCATTAGATGAACTAATGAGTGCTCTTCAAGCACAAGAGCAAATGAGGACTATGAGACGAGAAAAGTTCAGTGAAGGAGCTTTCTCTTTACAAAAGCAAAAAGGAAAGCAACAATTCCACCAAAAGAATAAAGGCAAGCATGATGGAGAAAACAATAGTGGAGATGTGAAGCAGAAGTTCCCTCCTTGCAAACATTGTAAAAGAAATACATATCTGGAGAAGTATTGTTGGTGGAGAGTCGATGCGATATGCGGCAACTGTAAGCAGACGGGACACGTATCCAAGGTCTGCAAATCAAGAGCAAAGGCCTCTGGTGCTTTGCAAGCACAAGTAGCAGAAGCTGCCGATGCACATGAAGAGCAACTCTTTGCAGTTTCATACTTTTCAATCAGTGAATCCTCTGATTCATGGCTTCTTGACAGTGGTTGCACACATCACTTGTGCAATGATGTTGAACTGTTCAAATTCCTCGATGATACTTACAAATCTAAAGTAAAAGTGGGAAACGGTGAGGCAGTAGAAGTCAAAGGCAGAGGTACAGTGTCTATCTCAACAATATCAGGTATCAAAACTATTTCTGATGTTTTGTACACACCTGATATGAGTCAAAATTTGTTGAGTGTTGGACAAATGCTTGAAAATAATTATTCTCTACATTTTAAGAATTGTGAATGTGTTGTTTCTGACCCTTCTGGAGTAGAGTTATTTTATGTCAAGATGAGCAACAAAATGTTTTCAGTTGATTGGGAGAAAATAACTGAGCAGGCTTACACTATTACTTCACAAACATGTACAAACCTATGGCACAAAAGGTTTGGTCACTTCAATCTGAGAAGCATCGCCGAGATGAAAAAAAAGGAGCTAGTGGAAAATATGCCTGAATTTCTTTCTAATGCTCAAGTTTGTGAAACTTGCCAACAGGGAAAGCAAACAAAATTGTCATTTCAAGCAAATCAAGTACGGAGAGCTAACCAGAAACTTCAGCTCATTCATACGGATGTTTGCGGCCCAATGAAAACAGTTTCGCTGAGTGGTAACAAATACTTTCTCCTCTTTATTGATGACTACACCAGAATGTGTTGGGTTTATTTCATAAGACTGAAGAGTGAAGTCTTTGATGTTTTTAAACAATTTAAAGCTTTAGTAGAAAATCAATGTAATCTTAGTATTAAGGCTTTAAGGTCTGACAATGGAGGAGAATATACTTCTTCTCAATTTGTGGAGTTCTGTAATAGCACAGATATTGAACGCCAATTGACATTACCATACACTCCACAACAAAATGGCGTGTCTGAAAGGAAGATGATGAAGGACTTAGGCCATGAACAAACAGAAGCTACCAAGATCATGTGTGACAACAGTTCAGCAGTTTCAATCTAAAAAAATCCAGTGTTTCATGGTCGAACTAAACATATCAAGATCAAGTTTATTTTATTAGAGAAGTCCAACAATCTAATGAAGTGTTGCTTATTCATTGTTCATCTGAGAACCAGCTAGCTGACATTTTCACCAAGTCATTGCCAAAGGAAAGGTTTGAAGATCTGAGGCAAAGAATTGGTGTTTGCCACAAAAATGCCAAGGAGGAGTGTTAGACAATTGGCATTTTTTCAGCTTATTATTATTTTTACTGTTTTTACTTATTTCAGTTAGTGCATCCTATTTTCTAGCTAGACTTAGTCAACTTTAGTTGCTCAACTTTCTGAAGTTAGTGGCCCCATTATGGCTGTTAGTGACCTCTTTTATGGTAGTTAGTGACACATGTTCTAATTTTAGTTTTAATGTTTATGTTTTTTCTTTGTATAAATTCAGACTTTCTGCAGATTAATATAATAAGGAATTTCATAAGTTCACTCTATTTTTATTTTTTCAAATCAGTTTCTTGAGTATTTTTGTTCTAACACATGAAACATTTTCCTTAATAATAATAATCAGAAGAGATATAGCTGTCTTTCTTTTATGTTATATTTCTTTGTTTATCATTCAATAGTCAAAATATTATGTGGATCGATATGAAATTTAAAAGACGATCACAAATTTTTACTTTTTTATAATTTGATGGGTGGGATGAGATAGTCTGTTGATGAATGGCGATTCTTGTGAATTGATTGTTCTTACATTTCTAACTTGCTTCTTACCCAGGGCGTGCATTCAGTTTTTTTTTTTCGGTTTTATACTATTCCATTTAGATTTTTGGTTTTTTATTTTGAAGAAGTGTAATCCAATCCGAACCCAATTAAATTTGGTTTGGTTTGGTTTGGTTTTTCTCTTTTTGGTTTGGGTTTTTTTGATTTGGTTAATCGGTTATGTCAATAATTAGAAACATAACAAAGTTATAATATAAATCACAAGTAAAACGTAAAACACAATATTTAAAAATATATCAATTATATATGTCCAAACATAAGAAAATAAACTAAATCATAACGAAAATAACTAAAAAGGGACAAAAGTGGTTAACTCCAACTTAATTCTAAACATACATATATATATATATATATATATATATATATATATATATATCGATTTATTCGATTTTTTGGTTTTTATTTTTCTAAATCCGAAATCAAACAAAAAAACCAAACAAAGTAAATTATAAATCCAAAACCAAACCAAGAATCCAAAAAATCAATCAAAATTAAAATTCTATTTGATTTGATTTGGTTTTCGGTTTAATCCGAATAGTGCACACCCCTTTTCTTATCTCGACCGTGGGAAAGAGTTGTTTGTAGCCTTATGAGAAGTTGTAAGTAATTATTTTTATTGTTAGAAGTTTCTTTGGTTTAAAAAGTTCCTCGAGGTACTTCTCCATCCAAAGAAGTTTTTAATCAATCAACTATGCTTCGATCCTAATCTTCTTTGTTATATATAAGAAATATTCGTATTTTAGTTAGTTGATTAACCATAAATAGTCCATTTTAAGGATTTGGACTCACCCCAAGAAAGCCCATAGGATTGTTGATTTAACTTATACGTACTCCCACATCGGCTGCAGAAGACGAAGCGAGCATGTGCAACCTTTAAAATGGGCTCCTTCGCTGTACATGTAACTCACGCAGCCACGCAATGAGCACATAGCGAACTATTCTTTCGCCTTTTACTAAAGAATACCGTGTGCGCTTTGCAAATAGTGGCATACGCCAATTTTTGGAGGGGATTTCTTTGCTGAGATTCCCAACAACTCTAGTAGAAACTTGTGTTAGTTTAACTTTTAGTGGTACAAATGCTTATTTCCTAATCACATAACTAAGCCCATAAGAGATTTAAATATGATTGTTTTTCTTAATCATAAGTAAATTATTCTTGATTTTTTTTTAATGTGTTTTTTCATAGATTGGGTGATGGTGAGATTTGATTCCATATTAGAGAACACACTTTTATCTCTTCTCAATAATATCTAATTTATAATGAAATATTAAACGTAATCTCACGAATAGAATTTGTATTAATCGAATTTGAAAAGAATACAGTATAGACCTTACCTTACGTCCGTCGGAGTGGGGGGTTGCAATACTTTGATACCTTACATCGGAGTGGGAGGTTGCAATACTTTGATCATGTTCTTATTTTGCAAAATGTTTAAAGGGGTGGGAGGTTGCAATACTTGATCAAATGTCTAATTAACATGTCTCAAGATGTACTTATCTTGCAAAATGTTTAAAAAAATACTCACGACTATGGAGCTCAAATATATTATGAACTTTTTATTAGCCGCCTGTTCTGCATGAGGACAATGATGCAATTACTAAGTTTGCAAGTTAAGTTTAATAAATTTCTAATCTCCCATAATATTTATATTTAATATATAAACAGACTTTTCCAATTCTTCATATATTATACTATTTCATTAAAAAAGAAAGTAGGCTTTTAGCATCCATAATATTTATTTATTATTATTATTATTATTATGAAAAAATGACTTTTCAAATTTATCAGCATTTTAAAAAAAAAAAGTAAATTCGTGGCATCCCATAATATTTCTATTTAATATATAAAGTGACTTTTCCAAATCTAGGATTTCATTAAAAAAGAAAATAGACTTTTAGCATTCCATAATATTTATATTTAATTTTTCAACGCACAGAACCATTTGTTTTCATCATGATCAATGATGTTTGTTGTTTCCATCATTCTCGACTAATTTCTCTATCTTCTTCTTCTTCTCCTGATTATCATTATTCATCACTCCCACAATTTATTTTTGTGAAATGAATGCAGTTTCAATTATACTTTGGAAGTAGAATGATGCTCTGTTTATTTTACGATAACTTATTAAGTAATATTCTCCTTTGATCTACAGTTATATTGATGATTGTTTTAAATTCATCAATCATTTATTGTCTTTGTACTTCAATTTATTACTTTTGTCCTATTATTAGTTGTCTTTGTGCTTCAATTGATTATCCTATCACTGGTTACTTTTATCCACTTCTCATTTACTATTTTTATTCTTACTTTTATCATTTTCTCATTTACTATCTCACATACTTGAAGCAATAGTATGCTATATATATATATATATATATATATATATATATATAGTGATTGGTATCATGCAATAAATAAATATTCTTTTCTTCATTAAAGGTTTTGTTGTTTGCTTGTGTACTTTTATATGTATTGTTGTGGTATCAAGCAACAACTTAGAAGTGTGTTGCTTAAAGGACTAGTCAAGGAGTATATTATACTATGATGGTATTAAGGCGTATGGTGAGTAGTGTTTTCACATATACTCTAATGGTATTAAGGTGTGTACTGAGAAGTGTTTTCACATATGCTCTAATGATGTCAAGCAATAATTGAGCAGTCTTTTTCATTTAAGTACTGTTTACTCCTCTTAGATGCCATAAAAGTACACATATACCTAATGGTATCAAGGAGTAACAGAGTAGGGTTTTAGCACCATTTCTTCCCCTTTGATATCATTAGAGTATATATAAACTTTGATGATATCAAGCAGTAACTTAGTAGTGCTAACGCATTGTCTCTTCCTCTTTTTCCTCCTTTTCCTCCTTGAGATATACTTTAATGGCATCAAACGGTAATTTAGTAGTGTTTTCACTGAAGCACTACCTCTTAATTTCCAAAAAAAAAAGTTAACAAATTGATAAGTTTTATATTCAATGCTAGATTTGATGGCTTATCGCTTTGCTGCATTTAGAACAATTGGGTTGATGATTTATTTGTGGGTCAATGAACCGATTAGTTCTTAATATTTGGAGTAAGAATTCACATAATTGTACATCAAAGGAGAATATATAGTATATGCTTTTATTTACTTAATAAGTTGTCGTAAATGAATAGAGCATTTCTACTTCCAAAGTTTAATTGAAACTACATTTACTTCACAGAGAACAATCGTGGGAGTGATGAATTGTCAATAAAGATGAGAAATGACAAATGGAAGAAGAAAAAGGCGAGAAAGATAGAAGTCGATCGGGGATGATGAAAATAACAATATCATTGATCATGATAGAAAGAAGTTGGTTTTTTGCGTTGAAAAATTGCAAGAGTTACAAGAAGAGTTGGAGAAGATTAACAAAAAGGCGAGTGATAAGTTGTTGAAAGTTGCACAAAAGTACAATTAGATCCCCCCATTAGTAGTTAAAAATGGGAAAAATATGAAAGTAAGGCGGTAGCCGCTTGTAAATAGTTTTCCTTTTGGGGTACAAGTGTTCTTCTTTCTAAATGAAAACGACAAAAAAGAAGAACAAAAGGATCATTGGTCCGTGCAAACTAAGGGGCTCTCGGGTAAATACTTTGGACAATGAGTCCAATAAGGACAAATATATTGTCCAATTTGGCTAAATACTTTCCCTAGTAGCCAGTAGGTCCAATTTATGTAGTTCTCTCCCTTATTTTTGACACTAACATACTAGTAAGAGACTCATAAAATGGATAAACCCACTTGAAACAATGGTTAAACGCCTAGACATCAACAAAAGTGCAATTTAAAGTTAAAGTTGTAGCTTTAAAAACATTTTGGTAGAAGTCCATGAGCTTAGCTAGGGAAAATTTGGCAACAAAAGGAGAAAATCAAGGAAAGAATGTACCTCTTGAAAAGCTATACATTTTCTTCCTAATGTTTCTTCATTCGTTGCAAACTCAATTCAGTATTCATCATGATGGCCATTGAAAAACTTGGGACCATAACCATGGTTCTGCCCTGGGAATGCCAGCTCCACTATCGTATTGTCAGTGACCCCGGCCAAAGCCTTCTCTTGTTTGGTGGTTAGTGTTAAGTGTAGGGGGGTAAAACTGCAAAAGAGAATGAGAAAGAAGAGTTTAAACAACGAGCGACCAGATTAATGGAATATCAATCTAAATGGTGGCAATTGAACTAATGTTAATGTTAATAATGTATGAGCAATTTTTTTCCGTAGACAAAAGTTGAAATGATACGGAAATATAGGCTTTTCCTTTGAAGTTTCTCATTAAGCTAAAAGACTGTTGCTTATAACACACAACTCCAACCCAATCACTAATTATTCAAGTGTAAGAGCTTATACAACAGAGTGTCAATCTAGTCACATCTCCCTGAGTATGAAGTGGACATTAAGTAGACTGTTCAGGAAGCAAACAAGTCAAGGTTATCTAGACGATATTTAAATTCCTGTATATTTCTACTTTAGATCTCTCATAAAAACAACAAACATGACTCATGTTGGCAATTTGAATAATTAAGGATTTCAAACAGAGAATACATTTTCTGCTTAGAATCATGAATATCTACAACTCTTTAATAGCTTCTCACTATGCCAATTCTCTTAAACAGCTGATTGAGTTCTCTGTGAAATTGAAGAATTTAAATACAATAAATGTACATTACCAAATCCAAAAAACTCATTAATGACACTTATCACTAGAATAAGAGTATGACCAAGCTACTTCAGTACCACATATCAATCAGAAGCACAATAACAAAAGATGCTCAACAGCAACAATCGACTACATTCCGTTGAAACCTATTCTGTTTCGCAATAAGAACAATAAGTTTCATCAACAAAAACTAAATTATTCCAAATGCAAATGAATCCAAAAAGTAGCTATTCATGGATTGAAAAGCATGTGCAGATACCCTTGTTAACTTTTCTGCTCCTCAATTAAAAAGTGGTGGCTTAAGATTCCAAGAAAATAATTCCTTACTCCCTTGTCTGTTTCATGATGAAAAGGGTTAGGGAAAGAATACAAGTGTTATTCAGCATAGACAACCAACCCATATGGAATCCAAAACTAAAACAGAACAAACTCTCTCCAAACCACACTTGAACATTGTTTATTTTCTCCTAGTTGAAGAAATCAAAACTAACAGATTCAAAATCATCAAAGTTCGAAAAACCAAACCATTAGAAACATCTAAAGTATACCCCATCAATAAGCACAAACAAAAAGCAAGTTTAAATGTCCAAAAATCAGCTTGAATCCTACAAGCGAAGTGTTCAAATCAATAAAACAGAGTCGAAACTTGCAAAGTCCCAATACTCAACCCTACTCATCTCTCAAACCCAATCCCAAATATCCTAAACCAAGCTCAAAACCTAGAAACAAAGTGTTCAAATAAGACCAACTGAAGTAAAAACCTGAAAAGTTCCAAACTTTAACCCTCAAACTAGTTCAAAAAAAAACTTATCTATCAAACCACTTCAACATTGCACTGAAGTGTTAATAAATTTCTTTTTAACAAATTACCAAGATCTGAAAAAAGCGCTCTTGGAAAGAGATTTACATAATCTTCATTATCATATCCAAAAAGGTCCTTTTCGTCTTCTTCGTACTAGTGTACAAACCAAATCATTAACCAAAGAATCCTCCCTTATTTTTTAAAAAAGAAATATTAAAAAATACTTTTTTTTTCCTCTTTGAGAATTGATCTGGTTATATGTGTAGTTCTAATTTGCTTAAATTTTTCTAGAACTCACTGATTAATACTGATGGCTCTTGCATGCACCAATCTTGATGTGCTTTTTAGCTTGCAACAATTTTTGTATTTTATTAAGGGCAGAAGTCAAATTGATCCAACGAATCAAATCAAATTGGAAAAAAAATCCGATTTGTGGTTTGGTTTAATTGGTTTGGCAATTAAAGAAAAAAATCAACCACTCTTAATTTGGTTTGGTATTAGAAAAAAAAAATCAAATAGAACTCAAATCAAACCGACACATATATATACATACATAATTTATTTTATTTATAGATAACAAATATTATTTACATATAATCTACTTTGGTGATATTTTTAGTTAGTTTATGATTTTCAATTTTATATATTTTATTTCAAATTTGAATTTGTAAAATTTTCTATATATACATATATATAATTTATTTTATTTATAGCTAAAAGATATTTTTATAATGTATTTTGCTAATATATTTTTAGTTAGTTTATAGTTCTCAATCTCTCTCTCTCTATATATATATATGTGTGTGTATATATATATATATGTAATTTATTTTATTTATAGATAAAATTATTTACATATAATCTACTTTATTGATATATTTTTAGTTAGTTTATAGTTTTCAATGTTTATCTATTTTATTTCAAATTTTGACTTGTAAAAATTGTAAATATTTTATTTTGTGGTAAGATCCGAAGTTAAATTATATTGTTATAATTTTTCAAATTCGAAGTTAACAATTTACTTTGTAAATAATTTTTGTATTCAGTTTGCATCTATCCTTTAATCTTATTAGTTTAGCATAATGAACGTTGATATTTCAAAAAAAATATTTTGTACTCATGTGAATTTGATAGTCTTTTCGAAAATTTCTATTCACTTAACATTTTTTAAGTTTAGTTTATCACACACGTAAGTGAAAAAATGTTAATCGCTTTTTCAAATGCGGTATAGTTGTAAAAAACCAAAAAAAACAAAAAACTCGAAATAACCGACTAAAACCGAAATCAAAAAAATCGACTTTATATGATTTGATTTGGTTTTTATATTTGATAAACCGATATAATTGGTTTAAATTTTTTAAAATAAAAAATCAAACCGAACCGACCTATGTACACTCCTACTAATAACACCCACTACTACTTTTACTATTAATAATATGAGAAATCACTTAATTCGTCGTTAACATCCTCATCTGCTTCTCTTTCTCTCCTAGAAGTCGACAAAAATAATGTTATTGATGAATGATGACTCTCTTGCGGTTTCCTTTGTTCTTCGTCTTCATATTGTGGTTACATTTTGAGGAACCACAATTTTGGATCTACTCCTAAGAGTTCATATACAAAACGGAAAACGGCCTAAAATAACCTTTAAGTATTGAAATGGTACAAAATTACTCTCCATTCATTTATTGGCTCCAAGATACCATTCTCACCCACCTATTGGGCCTTGTCATTCACCATTTGGTTCAAAATTGACCACTTATTTAACGGTTTTATATTTAAACTATTTAAATATTTTTTTAAATACGTGCGCTCAACTATTTGTTATAATTTAACTTATTAGTATAATTTATAAATCAATCCACTATCCACTCATTACTAATTAAACCCCTCCAAATTAATAAATCCGTCACATTATTAATGCAACAACAGAAAAGTTACTGCGGCGAAAATATCTATAGAAGTAAATTATCATACATTCAAGACTTCAAGTGTCTAAATAAAACTTACCAATAAACTTAAAACTCTGATTATGTTCATCTTAATTATTCTTTCGTCTCAATTATGTGATGTTACTTCATAGATAACTTTTTGTTTCAAAATAATATATTAAAGGTTTTAAAACAAATCATAAATATTAATAAAATTACATTTAAAAAAAGTGCATGAATTAATTCGGGATGTATTACTTCTTTATCTTTAATCATAAATTTCTAATTCAATCTTGAAAGAGAATCCTATTGAAAGTGTCCTCCTAAATAAGCGGCTCAACCTAAATTTAATTGGGACTTCTATTCGGACTCGGTTAATTTTGGATATCATTTTTAGGAATCTATAATTTCATCGTGTTTTAGTAGTGTTTATGACGATTTTGATAGTATAATTTGATTATTAATTGGGTGGGGTTTAGTTAGTAATGAGTGGTAGTGGGTTGATTTATAAATTATATTAATAAATTAAATTATAACCAATAGTTGAATGTCAAATATTTTAAAAAATATTTAAAGAGTTTAATTTTAAAACAATTAAAGAAGTGGTCAATTTTGAACCCAAAGGTGGATGACAAGGATATTTTGGAACCAATAGGTGGATGAAAAGAGAATTTTGGAGCCAATAGGTGGATGAAGGATAATTTTGTACCATTTTCAATACTTTAAGGGTATTTTAGGCCCTTTTCCGTATATAAAATAGCTGTAAATTTGTATATCACAAATTAAATAAAAAATTATGTCTGTCTTAAATATGTATAACATAAATAACGTAACGACATGAAACATTTTCCTTAATAATAATAATCAGAAGAGATATAGTCGTCTTTCTTTTATGTTATATTTCTTTTTATCATTCAATAGTCAAAATATTATGTGGATCGATATGAAATTTAAAAGACGATCACAATTTTTTATTTTTTTTATAATTTGATGGGTGGGGATGAGAGAGTCTGTTGATGAATGGCGATTCTTGTGAATTGATTGTTCTTACATTTCTAACTTGCTTCTTATCCAGGGGTGTGCATTCAGTTTTTTTGTTCGATTTTATATTATTCGATTTAGATTTTCGATTTTTTATTTTGAAGAAGTGCAACCCAATCCGAACCAAATTAAATTTGGTTTGGTTTTGGTTTTTCTCTTTTTGGTTTGGGTTTTTTTGGTTTGGTTAATCGGTTATGTCAATAATTAGAAACATAACAAAGTTATAATATAAATCACAAGTAAAACGTAAAACACAATATTTAAAAATATATCAATTATAGATGTCCAAACATAAGAAAATAAACTAAATCATAACGAAAATAACTAAAAAGGGACAAAAGTGGTTAACTCCAACTTAATTATAAACACACACACATAATATATATCAAACAAAAAAACCAAACAAAGTAAATTATAAATCCAAAACCAAACCAAAAATCCAAAAAACCAATCAAAATTAAAATTCTATTTGATATGATTTGGATTTCGGTTTAATCCGAATAGTGCACACCCCTTTTCTTACCTCGACCGTGGGAAAGAGTTGTTTGTAGCCTTATGAGAAGTTGTAAGTAATTATTTTTATTGTTAGAAGTTTCTTTGGTTTAAAAAGTTCCTCGAGGTACTTCTCCATCCAAAGAAGTTTTTAATCAATCAACTATTCTTCGATCCTAATCTTCTTTGTTATATATAAGAAATGTTCGTATTTTAGTTAGTTGATTAACCATAAATAGTCCATTTTAAGGATTTGGACTCACCCCAAGAAAGTCCATAGGATTGTTGATTTAACTAATACGTACTCCCACATCGGCTGCAGAAGACGAAGCGAGCATGTGCAACCTTTAAAATGGGCTCCTTCGCTGAAGTTGAAACTCACGCAGCCACGCAATGAGCACATAGCGAACTATTCTTTCGCCTTTTACTAAAGAATACCGTGTGCGCTTTGCAAATAGTGGCATACGCCAATTTTTGGAGGGGATTTCTTTGCTGAGATTCCCAACAACTCTAGTAGAAACTTGTGTTAGTTTAACTTTTAGTGGTACGAATGCTTATTTCCTAATCACATAACTAAGCCCATAAGAGATTTAAATATGATTGTTTTTCTTAATCATAACTTCATAAGTGAATTTTTCTTGATTTTTTTTCAATGTGTTCTTTCATAGATTGGGTGATGGTGAGATTTGATCCCATATTAGAGAACACACTTTTATCTCTTCTCAATAATATCTAATTTATAATGAAATATTAAACGTAATCTCACGAATAGAATTTGTATTAATAGAATTTGAAAAGAATACAGTATAGACCTTACCTTACGTCCGTCGGAGTGGGGGGTTGCAATACTTTGATACCTTACATCGGAGTGGGAGGTTGCAATACTTTGATCATGTTCTTATTTTGCAAAATGTTTAAAGGGGTGGGAGGTTGCAATACTTGATCAAATGTCTAATTAACATGTCTCAAGATGTACTTATCTTGCAAAATGTTTAAAAAAATACTCACGACTATGGAGCTCAAATATATTATGAATTTTTTATTAGCAGCCTGTTCTGCATGAGGACAATGATGCAATTACTAAGTTTGCAAGTTAAGTTTAATAAATTTCTAACCTCCCATAATATTTATATTTAATATATAAACAGACTTTTCCAATTCTTCATATATTTTACTATTTCATTAAAAAAGAAAGTAGGCTTTTAGCATTCATAATATTTATTTATTATTATTATTATTATTATTATTATGAAAAAATGACTTTTCAAATTTATCAGCATTTTTAAAAAAAAAGTAAATTCGTGGCATCCCATAATATTTCTATTTAATATATAAAGTGACTTTTCAAAATCTAGGATTTCATTAAAAAAGAAAATAGACTTTTAGCATTCCATAATATTTATATTTAATATATTTTAATTATTTTTTAATATAGGGATAAAATGGTATTTGAACTTACCTTATAATTTAGTTCAATTTGTAAGCTTGGTTTTCTTTGATATGGCCATTCCTGAAGTTTTAGCGAACTAACTTAGCATTATTTGGTGACAAAAGTGCAGTTCATATGGAAGAGTTACCAGTTTTCAGTCTCCATGTGATATTTTTGTCATTCATTTTTTTATTTATAACATATTAAATATTCATGTTGAGTCAAATATCGTAATATGTGTTTGTGCCAATGGGATTAGGAAAATTACAACAATTATTATATGATATCTCAATATGGGTGTGTATTTGGAATAAAATGAAATAAATGTCAATTTGTACAATAATACATATTTCATTTCACTATGTGCATTATTACCGCTTATAGTTGACAAGCAAGTTTGACGATGAGGTGCTAGCTTATTGTCACGGTCCCCACTCAATTCTCACACTAACGGTGACTTTTGGATTTTCACTTATTTTACTTTTTCGAAATAGTTTAAATATTGAGTTAGACTTAACTGTCATATCCAATACCCATTTTGTACATGTCTTCTAAATTAGAACTACGCAATGATAGTAAATGTCAAAGTTAAACTCTACAATTTGCATTATTCGTTTTAAGTGTCAATTTTTCCATTGGTATAAAAGTTGTGATTGAGAATGATATGTGGTTTGTGATATTCAACAAATTAAAAATCATATTTGGCTGCTGTTTGTGATAGTAGACTTTGACAACATATTGTGTTTTGGTACATTTAGTGTGGTAATCAGAAAAGTCTTAGAAAACCAAAAAGATGAGCAACAGCAGCAGAAGAAGAAATTTGCAATATTTTGTTCATATAATTTTGTTATTCTTCGTTTTTTCGATACAGGATTATGCAGTGAAGTGGATAACATTACCAGCATTCAATCTCTGAGAGATCCTGGAATTTTATCGTCTCCAGGAGGCGTATTCAAGTTAGGATTTTTCAGTCCTCAAAACAGTACTAATAGGTATGTTGGTATTTGGTACAATTTTTCTGTAACAACCGTCATTTGGGTGGCTAATCGGGACAAACCTTTAAGAGATTCTTCTGGAGTTGTGAAGATATCTCGTGATGGAAATATCGTTATAACAAATGGAGAGGAGCAGATTCTTTGGTCATCAAATGTTTCAACTTCTCAGGTGATCCCAATTGGACTTCTCCAAGATTCTGGGAACTTTGTTCTCGTTGATCATCGGGACAATATGACCACAATATGGCAGAGTTTTGAACATCCTTCTGATTCAACTATTCCTAGAATGAGAATAAGTGAAAACACAAGGACAGGGGAGATGGTAGAAGCAACATCTTGGAGAAGTCCTTCGGATCCTAATATCGGAGACTTTTCTTTAAGAATGAACTCTGGAGTCATTCCTCAGGTGTATATATGGAAAGGAAGGCGTCCCTATTGGCGTACTGGTCAATGGAATGGACAGATCTTTTTAGGAGTGCAGAATATGTATTCTGTGGTGTCTGATGGATTTAATGTAGTGGATGATCGCGAAGGTACTGTATATTTTACTGGACCTACTCGTGATAATTTTTTAAGGATATTAGTCTTGGATTGGAGAGGGAACTTGGTTCAATCATATTGGAATGTGAATGAGACAAATTGGAAGATAATATGGTCAGCTCCCAATAACGATTGTGAAGTTTATGGAACGTGTGGTCCATTTGGGAGCTGCAATCATTTGGAGTCACCGATCTGTTCTTGTCTGAAAGGTTTTGAGCCAAAGCATACGGAAGAATGGGAAAAGGGGAATTGGACTAGTGGTTGTGTTAGGAGGAGTGCTTTGCAATGTGAAGTTAAGAATAACACCGCGGATTCAAGTAAAGAAGACGGATTTCTAAAGATGGAGTTAATGAAATTGCCTGATTTTGCTGAAAGGTCATCTACTACAGAAGACTTATGTAGAAGTCGATGCTTGGGGAATTGTTCGTGCATAGGGTATGCATTTGATTCAAGTATCGGCTGTATGTCGTGGAGTATAATGATTGACGTTCAGCAGTTCCAAAGCTCGGGGAAAGATCTCTATATTCATGTGGCACATTCAGAGCTTGGTATGCGTTCTGGTGCTGAAAAAAAGACTTATCATCACTCATTAAAGATTGGCATAATACAAAGACGTCCCATTTTACTTGGCCTCAACTCGCATCTATGCCCTCCGACTTATGTGTTTATTTATGAACACTCAAAGATGGAGGGCATGGATGTCAGTGAAGGCCAAGTTAAATGACACGTTTATGTATTATGATTTTGAGATTATATGTTCGACTTAATTGAATTCCATCTATTCTGTAAAGAACTGATATTTGTTCATCTTTAGTGTTTTCTGCAGATCATGGTAAAGAGTACATAAAGAAAATCGTAATTCCAGTAATCGTTGGTTCTCTTACACTCTGTGTTTGTCTGTTCCTTTGCTATACAATGATGGTCAGACGTAGAGGTAAACATGCTATTAAGTTTTTGTATTATACATTTATAAGCACTTTGTTAGCTATAGTAACTTGTATCCCTGCTGATATTAGGAGTGAAAAGAGATGAGGTTTTACTTGGTAACAGAAGTCCAGTTAATATGGAAGAATTACCAGTCTTCAGCCTCGATACGCTTGTAAATGCAACATCCCAATTCAATGAGGATAATAAGCTTGGTCAGGGAGGTTTTGGTCCAGTTTACAAGGTACGATTCTCATCTCTCTCGATCACTTTCCATATTTAAAGTTACTGACATTGCTGATTCCTTGTAGGGAAAATTGGAAGATGGGAAAGAAATAGCTGTCAAGAGGCTCTCAAAAGCCTCAAAACAAGGACTAGAGGAGTTCATGAATGAAGTGTTGGTGATCTCAAAAGTCCAACATAGAAACCTTGTTAGACTCTGTGGATGTTGTGTCGATGAAGAGGAGAAGATGCTGATTTACGAATATATGCCAAAGAAAAGCTTAGATGTGTTTCTCTTTGGTTAGTCCTTGCTACTTCTCATCTGTATTACTCCACGTATATGTTGCTCAGACTCTTCAATAACAGTGATGGATGCTTGCTAGATCCCCCAAAAGTACTGCATTTTTGGAGGATCCGACATGAGTACATCAGCATTAATCTGAGCAACATTACTCCACATTTCTTCTGATCCTCTAGTTTAAAATTCTCCATTCACATTTGACAAACATCTAGATGAAGGACATCGAGACATATTGGATTGGACAAAACGTTCCATTATAATCGAAGGAGTTGGTCGAGGACTCCTTTATCTTCACAGAGATTCAAGATTGAAGATAATCCATAGAGATCTAAAGCCAAGTAACATCTTGCTCGATAATAACTTCAATCCAAAGATCTCAGATTTTGGCATGGCTAGGATTTTCGGATCTGATCAAGATCAAGCAGACACAATGAGAGTAGTTGGTACTTAGTAAGTGATCATTGATCTATATAACACCATAAATTTGCATAATTTTCCACCATATTTATTAACTAAACTACTCGAACGTACTAACATTTTTACAGTGGATACATGGCACCCGAATATGCAATGGAAGGAAGATTCTCAGAGAAATCCGATGTTTTCAGCTTTGGAGTTCTCGTCTTAGAGATCATAAGTGGTCGAAAAAGTACAAGTTCTTGGACTGAGACATCCTCTTTGAGCCTTATGGGATATGTAAGACTCCTCTTATAGTTGCTATAACGAAATGTTTGTTATAAAGAACGTATAATATAATATAACATAACATGAAAAATCAGTTCCAAAAAAGAACTTGGCTGTTATATAATGAAATGTTATTACAGAGGACGACTGTTAAAAAGGGGTCTGACTGACTATATGTACCTTATATTTAGTTTGATGATCAACTTGTCATTGTTTTCAGGCATGGAAGTTATGGAAAGAACATGATTTATCAACTTTCATCGATCCGTTTATATTGAACAGGAGCTCGGAAATGGAGATCAGAAAATGCATACAGATTGGTTTATTGTGTGTTCAAGAATTTGCTGAAGACAGGCCAAATATTTCATCTGTTCTTGTTATGCTTACTAGTGAAACAACAAGTCTTCCAGCACCATCACAACCTGCTTTTACTGAAAGAAGACACTTCAGAATGTGCAATGAAAATAGAGAAACTAAGTTTACTTTGAACAAAATGAGTATCACAAACCTTACTGGTAGATAACATGAGCATATGAGGTGTTCTTTTTGCACTTGTTTTGTGGGTAAATTTTTAATAGATTATTAAATGAGTATGTTAATGTGACCTTCACATACATATGTACTGACTGATATGGATGGTTATTGTTTGGTGCCTCTATTTATGAACTTTCTCATGTATTTTGCTTTAGAAAATGGTGGGATAAACTAGTTAGTCAGGAGTTCTTTCCGACTTAAAAATTGGGTATATTAATTAGGTTAAAAGATATTTTCTCAGTAGTTCCTAACTTTTAACTTTTACGCTTTAGTCCAACAACTTCTTTAGTTGTCCAGATAACTATGAAAAATGTAATTGATTTTTTTTTTATATTATAAAACGAAATAAATAGAGAAGAAGTATTATCTTTTGTTACAAACTAATTACAGAATTAGTCCTGTCTTGGAGAAAGTTCTTCTGCTAACTGTTGGTATGTGTCAATTTCTGGTATTTAGTGATTCCTCAAGCCTAAGTTTTTTCCATGAAGAAAAATCGATAATCCTTGCACCACCCTCTCCGGACCCCACTTGTGGGATTACACTTGTTACGTGGTTGTTAGTTGAGGTAATCCTTGATTCTTCGGCAGGAATGCACTTATTAGCTCTATTATATCTTAATCACGAACTTCGTTTCCAAGGGATTGTGTAACTTTGGTTATATTTAGCAAGGAAATCCTTCACTACTTTTCCAGTGTCGATGTTCCTCCATCAGATCCATGTCAAGGATATCTGGCTTGAATCCGGCCCCATTTCCAGTTATCTGATGAGGACCTGGTTTCCCACCATTCAGTATATTACGTTCAGTTGGCTCGAGTTAACTATTTTTGACATATGATTGTTCTCAATTTCTTGACATAAGATTATCTTGGACGTTTACCGATTCTGTCTCGAGGAACAAGAGTACTACATTAGAGTATATATTTAACTTGACATAAGGATTTTTGGTTATAAGATATTGTCCTACACCAATATTCCCAAAAAAAATATGTCAACATTACCTAGAGTTTCTTCCCATATTTCAGGGCCTTTTGTGTCAAAATGATCCTGCTTTCGATATGAAGCGATTGAGAATTCTGTAGTAAAACAGAGAATACATTAATCAAGTTAGGTTTCTTAAAATTACCTGAGTGTTTGCAGGGTTGTAGAATTGTTGAAGCATGAAAACATTAGGTGTAGATTCCAAAAGTTCATAAGCCTTCTTAACAGTGCGTCTCATTCCTTAGGTTGGATCGATGAGGATTAAATCGGCTCTAAATGCTCTCATTTTCCCTCTCCTCTCATGCTTGTGTCTTCAAAACCATTTTGTAGCCTTCCATTGCTGCCATAAATGCTATACTGATCCCCATATTTGCTCAGTCAACATCCTCTAATTATAAATAATAATCAACAAGCATGTGAGAGATCAAAATAACTGCGCGCTCAATCTGTTGCCATTGTTTTGTTTTAATTTCCAGATGTATTAGATTTTAAGACCAAGCTAATCAATTTTCAAACTACACATAAGTAAGTAATTACCTGTGAAAATTTCTCCTTCGTTTCTGACTGGTGCAATACCTTTTACTTTTTTGTTTTCTATCATGTTATGAAGGTTATACATTTTTATTCATGTATGAATAGAGGCTTTACAAGTGCTAAGTTAGGTATAGTGTTGTTGTTTTGTATAAAATAGTTGAGGTTTGACTATTCAGATAAGCTTAGGTTTGATTGGAATTTGGGCAAGATGAGTGGACAGTCAATCATCTCCCGTCTCTTTGATCGGAGTTTGAAGTATGGAGAATCAAACAAATTCTCTATGCCAGGGACTGTTCTCCAGGCGATTATCAGCATTGTACTGCAGAAGAAAGTGTTGCTCCAGGAAGGCCATTTAAAGAGGGATATGCTTCTCTGTCAAGTGAAAACACCTTGCTGCTTGCCTAGAAAAAGAAATATTTTAGAAGCAAGTTTCTATTACATGAACTGGAAACGTTAAATCTATAAATTTAATTTTATACTTTTTACTTCCCAATGTCTCAAATTCAAATTCTTAGTTATGTTGTACGTGTTTGATTCTTAGCTAGATGCGTTATTTCAATTCATATGCATGGTTCATTTGATTTGTTACTTTGATTTGTAAGTAATTTTTATTGAAAAAGAATCTTAATAAAAATATTCTAACGGCTAAACGAAGAAGGATAAAGGCACGGGACACACGACATCTAGTATCTTTTAAAAACGAAACATATAAATTAACAAAAAAAATAAAATAATTCACTGTTCTCTAAAAGACCTAAACAAAAGAGACAATCCTATCCCTGTAGTTTTTGCTGTTGATTATCACTGTGCCACTGTCAAACACTTCCCGCCGCCGACTGTCCTTCGTTCGCCGGATCCGGATATTCAAACTTCAGTCTTCAGCGGTGACTCTTTCTAAATTCTCTCTCTTTCTCTTTTTCCTTTCTTCATTTGTTTGACTTTTAATCTGTGAATGTATATTTGGTATATGCATATGATTTTTTTGATGCTTGGGACTGGAAAATTGATACCATGATTCTTCTTTTTGAAGTTTATGAGTTTTCCAAGATATTGGAGTGTTATTTTCTTAAATATAGTATCGATAATGCACCTGAGGTTTAGCAGTAAATCTTGGCTACGGATGCAATTCAATCCTAATTGAATACGTATTGTATTGTAGGGGCTCGTAGACAGAAATGGTACGCTAACATGTCTGTTGAGCCGAAGGTAAGGAAAATCGACGGTGAATCTTCACGAAGTTGTTTCATTCGACCTCCAAAAAGGAGAGCAACGTCGGCGATTGCAGCACAAACAGGCAACATCAATCCCAAGCAACTACATGATAGGAATTCTGCAGTAGCTCAAGCACAACAAGACGGCTGTACTGGCAATTTTAGGATATTTGATTCTCCATTTGGAAATTTTCTTGTACCTGTAATTCCAACTCCTGCTGAACTGGCCGGATCGGATAATCCATCCATGCTTTGTAAAGGTAATCTTTTGTTGTGATTGATGGTGTGGTAGCTGTTCGATAAAATTTGCAAAAGAATTAGGGATTTAGGCTTATAATTTAGAGAAGTATTGAATACTCTTAAACTCGGCATGAATTATTAGTTTCGCCCGGAATTATTGACAGCCTTAAAAGCACTGAACTTAAATATACTCATGATCTTACAACATGAGTGAAAATCACCTCTAAATACTTGTCAAGTTTAGGGTATTTTCAACACTTTTTGTTTTTATTAAGAGTTTCACTCTCTTACAAGAGTTTGAGACTACTTGCTATGTCATATTGCACATCGGGGTGTATCTAAGTAGAGTGGTGCTTTTAAGGTTGTTTGTAGTTCGGGGACAAAACTAATAATTTGCGCCAAGTTCAGGGTATTTCAATACTTCTCTCTAGAATTTAAGGAGGAGGTTGATATGTGAAGTGAAACAAAACATATTCTTCTATCTAAAACTAAAAACACAACTAAGTTTGTTAGAGCTATTTATGTGATTGAGTTGACTATTTTTTAGTATATAACTATGGCATAATTTATTTTTCAAATTAATGATAGATGTAGCTTTTAGTTCTAGAGTGGTTTAGATGCTCCTTTTCCCCTGTTCTGGCTTGAACATGCTACATTTGATGCAATTATGTGCTATCATACATTCATTAGGAACTGCATATTTAACTGATCTCATGCCAAAGTGTCGGGGTGTCACGCATTTGCTAATTATCCTGTGTTGATTTAGCTTCCTGAAAAATTACAGCAATAGTTGATCCATTGAAGACATTCGTTTTTGATTTAAGTACGTGGTACTTGCATTAAATAATCTTTGGATGTATTATTTGATAGTCTTTGATTACCTGGACTGAGGTGCCTTAATTTCTTCTTGTTATCTCTGGTATGCAAAAATGTAGCACTTGCAAAATTTCTAAATATTTCCTGCGTTTTTCTGTCACTCATGCTAGCAGGTGATTAAATCTAAGAATCAGAACTGATTTTTCCATAGTGTGGAACCTCGGTGACTTGGAAGATAACAGAGTAGAGCAGGGATATGTCATTGAGCCAGAAAATCCTCTACTTGAAGGGTTGGCAAAGATGCTTGCGGTCTCCATGGCTAATCCAAACCAATTATTTCTCAGACATTGTCCACAAGAAAACGAAGCTTGCTCCTCTACAGGTTCGTGATGCTTCCACTTCTCTCCCACTATGAGTACTGCTTTCAGTATACTCACTTTTATACCCCAGTACGTATTTGTCTGTTTATACAAGTTTACATACAGGAACGTAGAATGATTGACCGCTTTCGCATATGGGCCAAAGGAGGTGATGGCGGCAACGGTTGTAACAGTATTCGTCGTAGTCGACATGATCGCCGTGGTAGACCTGATGGTATGTTCTCTAATCACTTTTTTACCTAAGTGGTGGCAGGGAGGAAAGTATGTGACTAGTTGACTTCCATCTTGCATCTTCTGTTCCTTTTCTTTCCCTATTGAAGTTTTACCCGTTCTTTAATTTTGTTCCTGACCTTCTCTTACATTGCTTTTATTCACCTTTAATTTTCTTTCTTTTATACATTGCTTGACTGCACATTTCATCTCTTGGTTCCCAAAAGATCTTTTGGTCAACTATTCTCTTTTACTTGACATGATGTACATTTACATATACAAGACGACCTGCTCAATTTCTGAATAATCAATTAAGATACTGTCAACAAATCAAGGTACACACCAAGTAACCAACCCATGGAAAATTATAAATTTAGACAAGCAATATGTCATATATGTATCCTGAATTTAATATATCAACTGTTTACTAGTAAAGTTTGAGCTATAAACCAACTATTCCGGAGGCTTAAGCTCCAAGACTAACTACTTCATTCGTTGGTTGGATGAAAGGCTTGTTTGGAGTGAAAACTCCGAAAACACAAAACCAATTATTGTAGAGTTAGAATTCTCCAAAACCTCAATTACAGAAAGAGAAATACAAGATTGGAAGAAAGTAAAGAAGAAAGTCATACTCATTCACCACAATGAAAAGATAGTTTTACTTTGTTCACTTGCCTTGAGAGAGGAATGTTAACCTGAGAGAGAAGGAGAAATGTAATTTAGTTTGATCTGCTTTAAGCAAGTTATTGTAACTCAACTTTTATGAGGACAGGGATTAAGAAAGCTGAAGGGTAGGTTTATAATATTCATAAAAAAAAGGGTAGGTTTATAAAGAGCTGAACATTGCAAGTCCGTTTAGTAGGGTATATGGTTCAGGGGTAATATGGTATGCGACGGCAAAAACAACAAGGTCCATGGGTTTTCCAGTGAGAAGTATAGTGCACAATTAACCCATTTAAAAACTCCAAAAATACATGAACGTGGTAAATATAATGATCAAATTGCAATTGAAGTACTTATTTCAGCATCCGACTGATACTAATCCGACTCTTCAAGTTTGAGATTCAAAAACCAACTACTTCTTCTTGGGATCACTTTGTGCATCATTGTTTTAGGTGCACACTTCCTTGAAGCACATGCTTCACTCCTGAACGGTTTCCCCCACTTCGCATTGGTTCATCCCTTTTAGTGACGAAACGATGGCTATTAACAACACTGAACTAAAGAATGTCTTTTCATTCTTGCCTCCTAGCTAAAGTTACTCCACTTTGTTTTTCAGAGAATTTCCCGTTCCCAAAAAAGGTTTAGTATCTTTATATGTTCCTAGTCTTTCATTTTCTTTTTACCTTTATAATTTTATTGCTTCTTCTTTTCCTTTTATTTTCTTCATACATTTTGTTTTACCAATGTGACTCATTTTATGATATGCAGTCAAGCTTGATTTGCTATTATGATCAGCTGTGGGGTTTCCTCTTTTCCTTACCTCCTTTATGGACTGAATGCAGGTGGGAATGGCGGACGGGGTGGTGACGTGATATTAGAATGTTCCCCTACAATGTGGGATTTGAGTGCTCTGCAGCATCACATTGTATGTTTTCTTACCTACTGCACGATATCTGTTGCACAATTAACTATTAATTGAATTTACCATGTTACTGATTGATATCTGATTGCGTAATTGTTTGTGACATGTTTCAGAATGCAAAGAGAGGCGGAAATGGGTCTTCCAAAAATATGATAGGAAGCAGAGGAGCAGACAAGGTTAATTTTTGTCTCTCTTGAGTCTTTGGTATATGTAAATCGTTTGTCTTAATCAAACCTAAACCAAGGACGTCTCGCTTGTGTGGCAGGTGATCCAAGTTCCTGTGGGTACCGTCATTCATCTTGTAGAGGGTGAACTTCCATCTGCAGTAGAGAAGAGTTCAAGTTCTAAGTTGGACCCTTGGGAGATTCCAGGTACAGTTGATACTGATTCATCAGAGTTTTCTACACAATCAATTTCGGCCGAGCAAACCAGTTCAAAAGTTGAGAAGAAAGTCAAATCAAGTGGACGTCGAGCTTCTCGTGGTGAAGAATACTCTACACCTAGGACACAAAATTTTGGTTTGCCAACCAATTCCCGCACTACGTGCTCAATTGCTAGCGTCAAATTCGAAAGTGATGATGATGATTTGAGTGATTGGGTGGAAGAAAGCTGTGATGAAATGGTAGATCAAGATGGTGATGATATTATGGGAACATGTGAAGATGAGTCAGAAGAAACTGAACTTATAGAATACAATGTTGCAGAGTTAACAGAACAAGGCCAACGAATAGTTGTTGCTCGTGGAGGGGAGGGTGGCTTAGGCAATCTTTCTATGAGGAAAGCATCAAAGATTACGCAGAAGGGGGCCGATTCTGATGATGAAGTATCTGATGATTGTGATCATGCATCACCAAGTGTTGGCATGCCTGGCTCAGAGGTGGTACTTGTGCTAGAACTAAAGAGCATTGCTGATGTGGGTCTTATTGGGATGCCAAATGCCGGCAAAAGCACCCTTCTTGGGGCGTTGTCAAAGGCTAAACCTGTTGTCGGTGATTATGCATTCACAACATTGAGGCCTAACTTAGGTAACGTAAATTACTACGATTTTTCTTTAACTGTAGCTGACATCCCAGGACTCATTAGAGGAGCCCATGAGAATCGTGGTCTTGGACATGCTTTCCTTCGGCACATAGAACGTACAAAAGTTCTAGCCTATGTGGTAGACTTGTCTGCAGCACTGGGTGATAACAAGGGAATACCACCATGGGAACAGCTAAATGACTTGATCTTGGAACTCGAGTACTATTCTGAGGGTTTATCTGATCGACCATCCTTAGTGGTGGCTAACAAAGTTGACGAAGATGGGGCTGAAGAGGTATATAAAGAACTCAAACGCCGTGTATCTGGTGTGCCCGTTTTCCCAGTTAGTGCAATCCTAGAGGAAGGAGTACCAGAACTGAAAGATGGTTTGAGGATGCTTATCAGCGGTGAAAACACACAGGCTACAATTAGATGGTATAGTTCTTCACCAAGATGCTGCTTATGTGAGTATCTAGTCTTGTATTTTTCCCTTGCAATGAAATATTATTTTTTACTCAGGAATAAAGTTGCATAGTTTTGTTTAGCACATTATGAAGTGAACGATCTTCTATGACCACTTACAAATTAAACTGAAAAAATGACGACTTTATTATGTGCAAAAATGAAGCTCTTATAAAAAGGACAAGCTAAAAACAAGTATGTAAAGAGCTACAAAATCAAATCTCTGTGTTATGAATAACCAATTGTGTGCATCTCTCTCAAATGAGTTTTAAGACTATGGCAACAATACTTTATAATGTATATATTATATTGAAATAACTTAATTTTGAATACGATTATATTATGTATTCTGTCATGGAGCCAATCAGATTAACAAATTATATTGTAGTAGTAAAAGAAGAATTTTGAACTTCTTTTAGGAAAAAACACAAGTACCCCTTAGACTATGACCGAAATTTCAGAGGCACTTAACTAAATTAAGGTCCTATT
>JAJJBR010001597.1:0-11047 GCA_022817965.1 Solanum lycopersicoides | reverse complement strand
AAACGTATGCTAGACTCATGAATCTATACACACAAGCCATGAGGCTTCATTCATAATTCGTTAAGTATTCATGCATTCCTAAGATTATGTAGTATAAGACTTATGTATCGTATTATGCCAAGATCTTGATTTTGATCTAAGTAGGTGGCATTATTCTGGATATTTTGTTCACGTATGACTTATGTATCAATACGGAAGATTGGGCAAGGAAACCCAAGTTTGAATCACTTGGATATCATTTATATTTTTCATTGATTTTATTTCTAATATTCATAACATTAGAACTCTAAATTAAATCCCAACATTAACATCGTATCATTAATTTCTACTTGTTTTTCTCTTAGGTTGGCCGAAGGGTTGTGGGTTCGAACCCCCACAACCCTTTTTATTTTTCATTAACATCACTTTGCTCATTTCGCCCAAACCAAGAGGTTGTGGGATCAAACCCCACAGCCTCTTTGATTTTTAGTATTTAATTCGCTGGAATGGGAGGTTGTGGGTTCGAACCCCCACAACCTCCTAACTTTATTTTTTAATTTAATTTCGGCGAGTGGCAGTGAGGTTGTGGATCGAACCCCCACAACCTCACTTTATTTCTTTAGTTAATTTCGCCTTATCTTTTTCAGCCTTGAGGTCGTGGGTTCGATTCCCACGCCTCAGTTTTCTTTTCTTTATTTTCTTCCCCTTTCGCGCGTGCCTGGAGGTCGTGGGTTCGAATCCCACGCCTCCCATTTATTTGTTTAATTATTTTTCTCCTCTTTCTCCTCCAGTCGCGAGTTCGATTCCCCCAGCCCCATTTTCTTTTTCTTGTCGCGAAATCCAGTAGCCAGGTTCGATTCCCCCAGCCCCATTTTCTTTTCTTTCTCGCGAAACCAGTAGCTAAGGGGTTCGATTCCCCTTAGCCCCTTCACGTTTTTTTTTTTCAGCCCCCTTAACATGTGAGGTCTTGGGTTCAATTCCCATTGACCTCACTTATTTTATTTTCCCTTTAAAAACCCAGATTTTAACCTCATTGTAGAGTGCACAAATCTGGAAATTTATTCATTTTACCTTCCTTAAATCAACTTTTCATATTGGTTTCGTAGGGCATTTCACCAAACACTTAGTATCTAATTTAGGTGTAGTTTAGGGTTACATTTAGTCAAGCGTTTTACTCAAAATTTGTAACTTCACACAGCATGAACATCACGTTATGCGCAACTTTAACACATGAAATACAAGAAGAAAACATGCCTTACACGCCTCCAAACAGTGGCTAAGACTCACTGCCAACGTACACACACACACATTTTCTTCGATTACACATTGGTTATCATTTTCGTGATTTCACGCACAAAACATATTCACATTCAACATAAAACATCACACCTTGCCTAAATCTACCAGCACACAATACCCAACCTACGAAATCGTTTGGGAGCTAGTGACAAGGACATGCAACGGGGAACAACCTTAGTTTCGGAGTGAATATCTTGAATCGTAAGGGCCTCTTGGGAAAGGACCAAGAGAGAAGAAACCCATACCTTTTTGACGTTTTTCCACACACGACCTGCTTCCAAAACCCTCTCCAATCACGTCACATCGAAATTTCACCAATTCTCGACGGAACACCCCTCTTTTGCCTAACGTTTTTGGTTAACTTGTTTTCTTAGAATTTTCGTGTTTTCTTCAAGTGTGAAGAACTTTGTTGTTAAACAGTTCTTGATTTTCTTTTTTAGGCAGAACGTGAGAGAATGAGAGTTGAGAGACGTGAAAGAGAGTTGAGTGACGTGAAAGAGATTTATTAGGATTAGGAGTGTAGGTTTGAATTTAGTCAAAGTAAGGTTTAATTTAATTAATTAAAAAATCTGATTTATTTAGCTTAGGTGAAATGACCATTATGCCCTTACAAAAATCAGATTATAATTGATGATTAAATCATCAATTCGTTGCTTCAGTGGGGCTCGAACCCGAGTGACACCCCTTTTTGCGAAAATGGGTCACTTCGGGTCGCCCCAACCCGAATTACTCTTTAATTTAAATTAATTAATTAATTAATTAATTCCTCAGGGTAATTACAATATTACCCTTGGCCTGGAAAAGACCATTTTACCCCTGGACCCTCAAAACTTAAAATTTCTTCTTTTAAGTCCGGTAAAGACTCTTTCGATTAAATCTTCATTTTCGTGAGCCTCACATGGTTGGTTCCAACCTTTCCAAGCTCAATTAACTCCCCAAGTTAGTTGGCTTGGTCGTAGTAAGGGTTCTGAGGTCTGGTTCTACGCGTATCAATCCGTGTGGACCTTGGTCTAATCGCAAGCATTCTTGACACCTTAAGTCTTTATCTTATTCATTTTTAGGGTTGTTACATTATCCCCCCTTAGGAACATTCGTCCCCGAATGACACTACCACTACATATCGTAATGCCAGTCAGATCATAACAAAATCACTATGCACAGTCAAGCAATAGCAACAAAATACGGAGAGATAAGGAAACATAGACTTAAGATAGGAAGTCTAACCTCAAGAGCTGAAAAGATGAGGGTAGCGGGATCTCATGTCGGCCTCAGCCTCCCACGTAGCACCCTCAACAAGATGATTTCTCCACAATACCTTCACTGTGGCAATCTCCTTGTTCCTCAGCCGCTTGACCTGTCTGTCTAAGATCTCAACAGGTACCTCCTCATAAGACAAGTCTTCACCAACCCCCAAACCTTCAACAGGTAGAATCGATGCTGGATCACCTAGGCACTTCTTCAACATAGAGACATGAAAGACTGGATGAACAGAAGCTAGCTCCGCAGGCAATGCTAACTCATAGGCCACCTCACCCACACGCTGCAGGATCTCATATGGCCCAACATACCTCGGACTCAGCTTCCCTTTTCTACCAAATCTCATCACCCCTTTCATAGGTGATATCTTCAAGTAAACCTGGTCACCAACATCAAACTCTAAGGGCCGCTTTCTGTTATCTGCATATGACTTCTGCCGACTGTAAGCAGTAGCCAACCTGTCCCTAATCACTCTGACCTTCTCTAAGGCCTCATGAATGATCTCTGGACCCAAAATGGATGATTCTCCAACCTCGAACCACCCAACTGAGATCTACACCTCCTACCATACAGTGCCTCAAACGGTGCCATCCCAATGCTGGAGTGATAGCTATTATTATACGAGAACTCTATCAAAGGCAGATGGTCATCCCAGTTACCTCTGAAGTCAATCACACACGCTCTCAACATGTCCTCCAATGTCTGAATGGTGCGCTCTGCCTGCCCATCTGTCTGAGGATGAAAGGCAGTGCTAAGCTTTACCTGCGTGCCCAAGCTCTTCTGGAAAGATCTCCAGAAATGTGAAGTAAACTGAGCTCCTCTATCTGAAATGATAGACAAAGGAATCCCATGCCATCTCACAATCTCATCAATGTAGAGTCTCGCATAATCCTCGGCTCTGTAAGTAGACTTCACAGGATAAAGTGGGCAGACTTAGTCAATCTGTCCACAATAACCCATATGGAGTCATGCTGCCTCCTAGTCCTCGGAAGACCAACCACGAAGTCCATATTAATGGCCTCCCACTTCCAAGTCGGAACCTCAATAATCTGAGTCAGACCGCCAGGCTTAAGATGCTCTGCCTTGACCTGCTGACAATTAGGACACTTGGCCACATATTCTGCAATGTCCTTCTTCATGCCATCCCACCAATAAATCTGCTTAAGATCATGATACATCTTGGTGGAACCTGGATGTATGGAATATCTGGAACCATGGGCCTCTGCAACAATCCTGGTCCGCAAATCATCCACATCTGGTACACACAGCCTGTCCTGATACCTAAGTATGCCATCACCTCCCAAAGCGAAAGACTCATTCATTTCATCAGCACTGAGTCCTTCAGCTCCATCAACACAGGATCTAGATGCTGACCCTGCTTGACTTCAACTACCAAGGATGATTCAGAACTAGGATGAACTGAAACATCCCCACTAGTAGAGTCAACCAATCGCACACCCAGTCTGGCCAGTCTGTGTACATCTTTCACCAGCTCCTTCTTCATCCTCAACGTGGGCTGTACTTCCCATGCTCATCCTGCTCAAAGCATCAGCTACAACATTAGCCTTACCTGGATGGTAGTGCACATTCATGTCATAATCCTTCAACAGCTCCAACCATCTCCGCTGACGTAGATTCAACTCCCTCTGTGTGAACACATACTGGAGACTCTTGTGGTCTGTGAATACATCCACATGCACTCCATACAAGTAGTGCCTCCACAGCTTCAGTGCAAACACCACAGCTGCCAACTCCAGGTCATGAGTGGGATAATTCTTCTCATGAACCTTGAGCTGTCTGGACGCATAGGCTATCACCTTACCAACCTGCATAAGAACACAACCCAAACCAACCCTAGATGCATCACAGTAAACAGTGTAATTCTCACCACACTTAGGCAAAGTAAGCACCGGGGCTGAAGTGAGTCTGTCCTTGAGCTCCTGGAAACTCCTCTCACAAGTCTCCGTCCACTCAAACTTGGCTTTCTTCTTAGTCAAAGCTGTCAATGGGGCAGCAATGGAAGAAAAGCCCTCCACAAACCTGCGGTAGTAACCAGCCAATCCCAAAAAGCTACGGATGTCAGTGGGAGTAAGGCTTTGGCCAGTTCTTCACAGCCTCAGTCTTCCTGGGATCCACCTCCACGCCCTGATCGGACACAACATGACCCAGGAAGGTCACTGATCTCAGCCAGAATTCACATTTGCTGAATTTGGCATACAACTGATGCTGTCTAAGTACCTGCAAGGTTAGTCTCAAATGTTGTTCATGCTCTTCCTTGGTCTTAGAGTAGATGAGAATGTCATCAATGAATACTATGACGAAAGAGTCAAGGTATTCACGGAAGACCCTGTTCATAAGATCCATAAATGCAGCAGGTGCATTCGTGAGACCAAATGACATGACTAGAAACTCATAGTGACCATAACGGGTACGAAAGGCTGTCTTTGGGATATCTCCATCCCTAACCCTAAGCTGATGGTACCCTGAACGAAGATCAATCTTAGAGAAGAAACTAGACCCTTGGAGCTGATCGAACAAATCATCTATTCTGGGAAGTGGATACTTATTCTTTATAGTGACTTTGTTGAGCTGCCGATAATCGATACACATTCTAAGGGTTCCATCTTTCTTTTTCACAAACAACACTGGAGCGCCCCAAGGGGATATGCTCGGCTGAATGAAACCCTTGTCAGTGAGATCTTTTAACTGCAGCTTCAACTCTTTGAGTTCAGCTGGAGCCATTCTGTAAGGAGGAATGGAAATTGGTTTAGTATCGGGTTCTAAGTTGATACCAAAATCAATCTCTCGAGGGGGAGGGACTCCAGGCAAATCATCAGGAAATACATCTAGGAACTCACTCACTACAGGCACTGAGTCTATGGAAGGAATGTCATGATCTAGATCATTAACACTCACAAGATGACACAATAACCCCTTGGACATCATTTTATTGGCCTTAAGGTTCGAAATCAAGAGGTTAGGACGACTCGAGTTGTACCCCTCCCAGACTAGCTCCTCTTCATTAGGGAAACAAAATCTCACCACTCTACTACGACAGTCCAAGCAAGCATAACAACTGTGAAGCCAGTCCATGCCAAGAATAACATCAAAATCATGCATGGGTAACTCAACCAAGTCTGCACACATAGTCTTACCACTTATCACTATTGGGCAACCCTTGTATACTCTATCAGTTCTTACATTTTCTCCTAAAGGTGTACTAACCACTATAGGATCATGCAGAACTTCAGGCAATATCTCAAAAGTGAGAGCAAGCAAAGGAGTTACAAAGGAAAGCGTAGACCCTGGATCAAGTAAAGCATAAACAGAAGTTGAGAATACTTGCAGCATACCTGTGACCACATCAGCGGACTTCTCCTGCTCCTCCCTGCCCTTCAGGGCATAGAACTGTTCCTCTTAGGAGGCTCGGCTGCTGCTGCACCCTGTGGATTAGGCCTAGGCTGAGCATTACCTCCAGCCTGACCTCTGTTCTGTGGGCAGTCTCTAACCATGTGTCCACTCTTACCGCAACCGAAGCAGGCATTAGTGCCCTGTCTGCACTCTCCACTGTGAGCTCGGCCACACTTAGCACAATTCTTTTTAGGACGCTGCATCTCACCTCCATTGCCCTTCTTGGGCTCAGGTCTGCCTCCTCTAGGTGTTGTACTCCTCTGAAAATTTGAGTTCCCAGAACTCTGTTGCCCCTTCTTGAACCTGGGCTGCTCACGGACGCCAAAATTGTTTCTGTGGCCTCCATGGCTGGGACCTGCCTGATCTTGAGGCTTAGGCCTCCTAGCATCACGAACACCCTCTTTTTACGGCTGTCCTCTACCTGCTGGACATGCACCATCAACCTGGAGAGGTCCATATTATCATGGAGCATCGCAGACCGACACTCCTCCTCAGATCTCCATTGATTCCTGTGAGGAACCTGCTCATCTCATCCCTGCTGTTAGACACAAGGGAAGTAGCATACCTGGATAATTTAACAAACTTCAGTACTCACCTCATCCTTGCTATTAATACTAAGGAAAGTAACATACCTTGATAGCTTAACAAACTTCAGGGAATACTCCCTAACTGTCATAGAGCCTTGTTTAAGGTTGATGAACTCCTCAACCTTGGCTCCCTCATCTCTCTGGGAAGAATCTCTCCAGAAAGCTGTCTTGAACAGCTCCCAAGTGACTGGAACTCCGCCCAAAACTCGGCTATCCTGCCACATCTTGCACCAAGTCTGTGCAACATCCTTGAGCTGATAGGAAGCCAGCTCAGCCTTCTCAGTATCTGTGGCCCCCATAGCCACCAGAATCTTATGCACCTCATCCACAAACTCCTGGGGATCCTCTGCAGTCCTAGACCCTGTGAAAATAGGAGGATTCATCCTCGTGAAATCCTCAGCCTGTCAGCCATGCTACGAACCGGTGGGTTCTCCCTCTGAACATCCTGCCGGTTGACCTGGGCAGTCATAGCCTGGGCCTGCATAGTAATGGCCTGTGCCATCTGGGCCAGAGATGCCCTCACCTCAGCATCAGTCAACCCAGCTGGGTTAACTGGCATAGCCACTCCTTCAGCTGGAGCCTGGGGTGGAACCTGATTCCCCAGCAGCTGCACCTCCTCTCCTCTGACCAAATCCTCCTAGTATTCATTCTCTGAAAACAACAAAGATTGATGTTAGACACGCTCATAACACCAAGAAATTAACATTAGGAAAAGCACGATAAGATCAGAAAAAGGGAAGTTTTCCTACGCATCATGCAGTCTCTAATCCAGGATAGTGGTGCACTTCACTACCATGACTTAGAAACTACTCAATGTGGTTGATGTGAACTCATTATTATCGGAATTTAACCTAGTGCTCTGATACCAACTTTGTCACGACTGGAATCTAGACCCCAGACGAGACCGGCGTCGTTGACCTCTCAGAGGTCGCAGACAAGCCTACTTACGTCATTCTTACTTCATCTAGGTTAATTTTAGCGGAAAATTTGAAACTTTTTGTTTCTTAACATACTTGTTAAACATTCTTATCATTTCATAATTGTTCACCATCAACCATCTAACATTAAGAATAAGCAACTGAAAGAAATAGTCAATAAGTATTAAGTGTATAATTGCCAAAATGGCACCAATACAAAGTCTGAATAAAAACAGGAAAGAAACGCTAGTGGAACATGCTCCACTAGCTCAACTCTAAAACTAAGCTAGAATGTAAAACAGTAGCATCCTCGAAAGCATGAGGACCTACCAACTCCGGATGAATGCTGACGTCCGGATAACTGCAACAATGATCCTGTAGCTCTATCGTCCACCTGTGCCTGCACCTAAAATAGTATAGTTGTATAGGGTTAGTACACACTTGTACTAAGTATGGGTATATGCAAGCACACACCAAGGACATGCATGAGAAAGAATAGCTCTTTCCTAACAACATGATTTGGAAGTCAAGTCAGTGGACTTGCCAAATTGGATTAGGAAAGTAGTGATTCCAAATTTGGATTAGGAAAGTCATGCCATGAGAGTAACATGCATCATCAACTTATCATATTGCACAACACATACATCATACATATAGCACATATCATAGCACATAACATATAACACATAGCTTCTTCATATCATTCATTCATATGCCATGAGACCTTGGAATCATGGACTTGACATTAAGACTTTCCAAAATGAGGGCTCAACATATGGGACCTCAACTAGGGAGTCTTCATTAGCAAACACAGAGTCTGCTTCATTCATTCATACGTACTTCATTTCATTTCATTCATAGGCCAGTGTGAACACCAGCTATACCTAGGGTGTAGTTTAAGACTTTCATCGGGTTTGCTGTGCAATGATCAAGAATAACCTAATGTCATTACCTGAGTCTAGCTCACCTCTTGATTATCCTATCCTAACACCTTTGGTATCATTCATTCATTATGTGCTTCATTTGAGGCTGGCCTCATTCATTCATTGGGAACTTTAACTTTAACCGACATAGATCATGTGAGCATCATGAAATCCAGTGTCTCCCCCACACCGAAAAGAGGTGGAATCACCGGCCAAGGTGACCCAAAACATGCTAGCGTACATGGGAATTTAACCCCGCCAGATCCCTATATTGGCAGTATAGGTTCGAAGACAGGAGATATAAGGAGACCCATACCCGGCAAGCCGGACAGTCTCATCTCATGAGAGTTACGTGAACCTCCGCCCTTCCGAAAGAAGGCATCACCGCTCATAGCTAGTCTATAGGTGCTCAGTATAAAGTTCTATTTCATTCAACTCATACGTCATGGAAGCTGGCTTCTAGTATGAGGACATCATAGTTCATTAGATGATTTCTCATCTCATCATTAGTATTAAGTGTGGTAATCTCAATACTTTTATTAGAGTGTTCATAGAGACTGGTCTCTTCATTATCTTACACTCTCATAGGTGAGTACGTTTTGGTAACATTTACTCAGGCTCATTTGAGATTGCTCTCATCATTAGCATTAGCCTCATATCATGTTGTCACCACATTCATTGTCATTAGCACATTTACTCTTCATATTTACTCACCTCATTTACGTGAATGTTCATTTCATCATATGCCAATATACTTGGCCATTGGTGTGTTTCATACCCTTAATTAACCCTTCTAGGGTTTCATCATTTCATTGTTCATTTCATCATTCAGTACATACATCTTAGGTTCACTTACTTTTAAACGTATGCTAGACTTATGAGTCTATACACACAAGCCATGAGGCTTCATTCATAATTCGTTAAGTAAGTCATACATTCCTAAGATTATGTAGTACAAGACTTATGTATCTTGTATATATGCCAAGATCTTGATTTCGATCTAAGTAGGTGGCATTATTCTTGGATATTTTGTTCACGTATGACTTATGTATCAATACGGAAAATTGGGCAAGGAAACCCAATTTCGAATCACTTGGATATCATTTACATTTTTCGTTGATTTTATTTTTAATATTCATAAAATTTTAACTCTAGATTAAATCCCAATATTAATATCGTATCATTAATTTTCTACTTAATTTTTCTCTTAAGTTGGCCGAAGGGTTGTGGGTTCGAACCCCACAACCTTTTTATTTTTCCTTAAATTCTCCTTGTCCCAATTCGCCTAAACCAAGAGGTTGTGGGATCAAACCCCCACAGCCTCTTGTATTTTCCTTAAATTTTCGCTGGGATAGGGAGGTTGTGGGTTCGAACCCCCACAACCTCCTTATTTAATTCTTAATTTCGCTGAGGCTTGGAGGTTGTGGGTTCGAACCCCACAGCCTCCTAACTTATTTTTTATTTAATTTCGGCGAGTGGCAGTGAGGTTGTGGGATCGAACCCCCACAGCCTCACTTTATTTCTTTAGTTAATTTTGCCTTATTATTTTTCAGCCTTGAGGTCGTGGGTTCGATTCCCACGCCTCACGTTTTCTTTTCTTTATTTTCTCCCCTTTCGCGCGTGCCTGGAGGTCGTGGTTCGAATCGCCTCCCATTTATTTACTTAATTTTTTTTCTCTTCTTTCTCCTCCAGTAGCCAGGTTCGATTCCCCCAGCCCCATTTTCTTTTTTTCTGCAAACAGTAGCCAGGTTCGATTCCCCCAGCCCCATTTTCTTTTCCCTTTTTTGCGAAATCCAGTAGCCAAGGTCGAATCCCCCAGCCCCATTTTCTTTTTCTTTGTCGCGAAACAGTAGCTAAGGGGTTCGATTCCCCTTAGCCCCTTCACGTTTTTTTTCTTTTTTCAGCCCCCTTAACATGTGAGGTCTTGGGTTCAATTCCCATTGACCTCACTTATTTTATTTTCCCTTTAAAAACCCAGATTTTAACCTCATTGTAGACTGCACAAATCTGGAAATTTATTCATAGTCTTTACCTTCTTTAACTCAACTTTTCATATTAGTTTCTTAGGGCATTTCACCAAACACTTAGTATCTAATTCAGGTGTAGTTTAGGGGTTACAATTAGTCAAGCGTTTTCACTCAAAATTTGTAACTTCACACACCATATGAACATCACGTTATGCACAATTTAACACATGAAATACAAGAAGAAAAACATGCCTTACACGCCTCCAAGCAGTGGCTAAGACTCACTGCCAACGTACACAGACACACACATTTTCTTCGATTACACATTTGTTTATCATTTTCGTGATCTCACGCACATAAACATATTCACATTCAACATAAAACATCACCTTGCCTAAATCTACCAGCACACAATACCCAACCTACAAAATCATTTAGGAGCTAGTGACAAGGACATGCAACGGGGAACAACCTTAGTTTCGGAGTGAATATTTTGAATCATAAGGGGCTCTTTGGAAGGGACCAAGAGAGAAGAAACCCATACCTTTTTGAAGTTTAATCCACACATGACCTGCTGTCCACAACCCTCTCCAATCACGTCGAACACCGAAACTTTCAACAATTCTCGACGGAACACCCCTCCCTTTTGCCTAACGTTTTTGGTTAACTTGTTTTCTTAATATTTCGTGTTTGTTCTTCAAGTGTGA
>JAJJBR010001596.1:0-16778 GCA_022817965.1 Solanum lycopersicoides | reverse complement strand
TTTTATTATATGTAAGACTTATGTGCCTCACAATTTTGGTCTAGAGGACCCGTGTTCGAATCCCTTGGGCAGCATATAACTTTTTATTATATGTGAGACTTATGTATCTCACACACTTGGCCTTGAGGCCGGGTTCTAATCCCCTCTCTCACACTATTTATTTATTTTTCTCTTAATTCAAGGCCTCTTCTCTTAGTGTTAGTACCTTGAGGTCTCGGGTTCCACCCTCAATGGCAGAATCTCTTTTTCTCATTTTTTCAAGTGGTTAGCCGAGACTTAGTCAATTAGTATAGGCCTTTAGTTCACTTTCTTAAATTTAGCCTAGGAGTTTAGCTTAGAGTTTTAACATGAACTTTTAACCAATTCGTTAAGGACTTTACTTTTATTTTCTTGTTCATGAACATCACATTTCTTCTTGCATGTTAAACACACAATATTACGTAACACATAATTCACAATTTCTTCAAGTAAACCGTAACAACATAATCATGGAAAACAACATACTTATGCACATGTAACATTCAACATTCGAGCGTACACAACAAAATCATAAACAATCCAAGAACACACATTCACACGATCACAATCGTTCCTAAACTAATCTACCAGAAGTCATACCAACGCATGCATCAATCGTTCATAGGATCTAATGACAGGGGCATGCAACGGGGACAACATTAGTTTTTAGATTGGATTTGAACTGAGCCTTAAGGGACTCTTGGGAAAGGGACCAAGAGAGAAGAAAACCCATACCTTTTTAAACTTTGACAACCAGCCACAAAAACGTCCTAACCCACGCACAAACCTCTCTTCCGAGCCTTGATTCTTGTTCACAAGTGAAGTTCTTTACGTGATTTCTTAAAACACTTAGGCATACAAATTTTTCTTTTCGTCTTTGATGGATGAATGCCGAGAACTCTTAGAACAGTAGACATATTTTATTTTTCTATTTTGGAATTGCAAGGTAAAGCTGAAAAACATTTTGTGGATATATAATGAATTAAGAGTGCACATTGAGTACACTCCTAGTGGGAGTAGTGCGCCTCTTTTCGTGTGTGTATGGGGGGGGGTTGTTGATGACTTATTCAACACAATTTAAATGATAAGATCATATTATAATCTACATGTTAAGTTACTATAATTCCCCTCCTTATTTTATCTAATTTAACATCATTTAAATCATCCCTTTAGTGCCTCCAACTCGGCTCGATGCTGCCCAAGGGATTTGAACACGGATCCCCTTGACCGGAAATTGTGAGGCACATAAGTCTTACATACAATAAAATAAAACGCAGCCACTAGGGATCAAACTCGGGTTCTCTTGGTCGAATGTGTGAAGACACATAAGTCTCTCACACACAGACAATGAAAACAAATCAAAAGAATATATGCTGCCCAAGTGATTCGAACACGGGTAAAGTCTAAGATCACTTAAATCACGAAAGTAATCCTTATGTATGGTGTAACCCGATAGGGTACTACCACTAGCGTAAAGTACACTGAAGGCCATGTGCATGGCATATGATATATGTTAACGGCAAGATGAAGAAATGAACATTCACGTAATGAGGTAATTATGTTAATGAAAATGGAGACAACATGATAAGAGGCTAAGATGAATGGTGAGAAAAGTCCCAACCAAGCCTAAGTAAAGGTCACCAAAAGTACTAACCTAAGAGAGTATTGAATATTAAGAGATAAGTCTCAATCACATTCTATATGTAAGTGTAAGGACAATTCACACTTAATACGTAAATAAGAGATGAGAAATCATCTAATGAGCTATGAATACCTCATGCTAGAAGCAAGCTTCGATGATGTATGAGTTGAATATAAATAGGAACTTTAAACTAAGCACCGATAGGCTAGTTATGAGTGGTGATGCCTTCTTTCGGGAAGGGCGGAGGTTCACGTAATTCTCATGAGATGAGACTGTCCACCAAGGTGGGTATGAGTCTCCCTAAATCTCCTAGTCTTTGAACTATGTTGCCAACATAGGGAACTAGCTTGGTTCGAACCCATAAAGCTGGCATGTTTTGGTTTCACTTTTGCCAGCGACTCCACCTCTTTTCGGTGTGGGGAAGATACCGGATTTCATGATGCTCACATGATCTATGTCAGTTAAGGTTGAAATTTCCTCAAAGTATGAAAGATAATGAAATGAACGATATCGAAGGTGTTTGTGCAAGACAATCAGGAGGTGAAACCGGACTCAAGTAATGTCATTAGGTCATTCTTGGTCATTGCACTTCATGATCCCAATGAGAGTCTTAAACTTCATCCTACGTATAGCTGGTGTTTACATCAGCCGATGAATGAATGAAATCGTCCATGATTCGAAGGTCTCGTGGATATGAAATGTATAATATATGAAACATGAAATGTATATTATGTGAACCTATGTGTGTATGATGTGTGACATATTCATGGTATGACCTTCCTATTACGAATTAGGCAAGTCAAGAGACTTGACCTTCTATAAAGGCATGTTGATTAGAAAGAGACATCCTTGTTCATGCATTACCGTTATGTGTTGCTGCATGTACCCATACTTAGTACAAGTGTGTACTAATTCCATACAATATTACTATTTTAGGTGCAGACTCAGGTGGACGTTAAAGGTATCATTACAGCTGATCAGACTCAGAGATTTCATCCGGACTTGGTAGGTCCTCATGCATTCGAGGATGCCTGCCTTTACATTTCTCGCTTATTAGTAGGTTTAAACTAGTGAAGTATGTTTCACTAGTGTTTCTTTCCTATTTTATTCAGACGCTTGTAATAGTGTCGTTTTGGCAAGTATTACTTATGACATGAGATTCTATTTCTTTCAAGTTATAGGTTTCTATAACTAGATTCTTGATGTAAGAACAATGAACTTCCTTACAAATACGCGTTTATATGAAGTCTATGTATACTTTAAATATAAACAAAGAGTTTTTAATTTTCCGCAAAAAATAACCGTATGAATATGATGAATGCAAGAAGAGGCTTGTCTGCGACCTCTGAGAGGTCAACGACGCCGATTGATTTGGAGTTCGCACGACCTGGATTCTGGAATTCGAATCACACCCGGCGTCGTTGACCTCTCAGAGGTCGCAGACAAGACTCTTCTTGCATTCATCACATTCATACGGTTAATTTTAGCGGAAAATTTAAAACTTTTTGTTTATTTTTGAAGTATACATAGACTTCATATAAACGCGTATTTGTAAGGAAGTTAATTGATCATACATCAACCATCTAGTTATAGAAACATACAACTTGAAAGAAATAGAATCTCATGTAAGTAATACTTGCCAAAACAGAACTATTACAAGCGTCTGAATAAAATAGGAAAGAAACACTAGTGGAACATACTCCACTAGTTCAAACCTACTACTAAGAAGAAATGTAAAGGCAGGCATCCTCGAATGCATGATGACCTACCATCCGGATGAAATCTCTAGTCCGAACAACTGCAATGATACCTTCAACGTCACCTGAGCCTGCACCTAAAATAGTAATATTGTATGAATTAGTACACACTGTACTAAGTATGGGTATATGCAGCAACACATAACGGTAATGCATGAACAAGAATGGCTCTTCCTAATCAACATGCTTTCTTAGGAGGTCAAGTCTCTTGACTTGCCTAATTCGTAATACAAAGGTCATACCATGAATATGTCACACATCATACACACATAGGTTCACATAACATACATTTCATGTTTCATATATTATACATTTCATATCCACGAGACCTTGAATTATGGACGTAGCATTAAAACACCTCAAGTGAGGGCCAAACATATGGGACCTCAACCCGAGGGTCTCCTTTAGCAAACAAAGAGTCTTCTTCATTCATTCATTCGTACTTCACGTTATTCATTTAATTCATTTATAGGCTGATGTAAACACCAGCTATACCTTGGATGAAGTTTAAGACTCTCATCGTGATCATGAAGTGCAATGACCAAGAATGACCTAATGTCATTACTTGAGTCTGCTTTCACCTCCTGATTGTCTTGCACAAACACCTTCGTTATCGTTGATTTCATTATCTTTCATACTTTGATGAACTTTCAACCTTAACCGACATAGATCATCGGAGAATCATGAAATTCGATGTCTTTCCCACACCGAAAAGAGGTGGAGTCACTGGACAAAGTGAGACCAAAACATGCTAGCTTTATGGGTTCGAACCAAGCTAGTTCCCTATGTTGGCAACATAGTTCAAATACTAGGACATTTAGGGAGACCCATACCACCTTGGTGGACAGTCTCATCTGATGAGAATTACGTGAACCTTTGCCCTTCCCAAAACAAGGCATCACCACTCATAACTAGCCTATTTATGCTAAATTTAAGTTCCTATTTACATTCAACACATACAAAATCGAAGCTTGCTTCTAGAATGAGGTAGTCATAGATCATTAGATGATTTCTCATCTCTTCTTTACGTATTAAGTGTGAATTGTCCATACACTTACATATAGAATGTAATTGAGACTTGTGTCTTAACATTCAACACTCTCTTAGGTGAGTACTTTTGGTGATCTTTACTTAGGCTTGGTTGAGACTTGACTCACCATTCATCTTAGCCTCTTATCATGTTGTCGCCATTTTCATTAACATCATAGTTTAACATAATTACTGACCTCATTACGTGAATGTTCATTTCTTCATCTTGCCGTTAACTTACATCATATGCCATGCACATGTCCTTCAGTGTACTTTACACTCATGGTAGTACCCCTATCGGGTGACAGCATACATAAGGCTTACTTTTGTGATTTAAGTGATCTTAAACGTTACCCGTGTTCGAATCCCTTGGGCAGCATATATTCTTTTGATTTATTTTCATTTTGTGTGTGTAGGACTTATGTGTCTTCACACATTCGCTCAAGAGAACCCGAGTTGGATCCCTAGTGGCTGCATTTTATTTTATTGTATGTAAGACTTATATGCCTCACAATTTTCGGTCAAGGGGATCCGTGTTCGAATCCCTTAGGAAGAATATAATTTTTGATTATATATGAGACTTATGTATCTCACACATTTGGCCTTAATTCCGGATTCGATTCCCATCCTACACCCAACATTATTCTCTTTTTAACTCAAGACCTCTTCATCTATTGCTACAACCTTGAGGTCTCGCGTTCGATTCTTAGGTGTAGTATTTTCTTTATTTGAATTCAGCTGAGTCTTCTCTAATTAGCATTAGGTCCTTAAGTTTATTTTTTTCTTACACTTTAGTCTAGACAATTTAGTTTAAATTTTTATATCAACATTAACCAATACTTTAGCCTAAACTTATGTCCATATATCCGTACCATTTCTTTGTGCATTGATGTACATAGCCGAGAGTCTTAGACTCATTTTAATTCGGCAATTAGTATTTCATTTTAGAACATCATTTTCATTTAATTTCTATGAACATCATGATTTCATCATCATATGTTAATAACACGAGAATTACATAGAACATAATTCACCACGTTCTTGAAATCAATCCGTAATATGCATGACATGGTATTAGCATTATCGTGTACATAAAACATACATATAACTGGACACACATAAAATGATCATACGCTGTCCGAAAACATCACATTTCACACAATCCCAACGTTCCTAAGATTAGCTACCAGCAAACATACCAACACATGCATCAACTTTTCAGAGGATCTAATGACAGGGGCATGCAACGGGGGCAACCTTAGTTTTCGATTGGAATACGTACTGAATCTTAGGGGACTCTTGGGAAAGGGACAAAGAGACAAGAAAACCCATAACTTTTTCAACTTTGACAACTAGCCACAAACACGTCCTAACCCACGCACAAACCTCTCTTCCGAGCCTTGATTCTTGTTCCCAAGTGAAGTTCTTTACTTGATTTCTTAGAACACTTAGGCGTACGAATATTTCTTTTCGTTTTTGATGGATGAATGCCGAGAACTCTTAGAAAAGTAGACTTATTTTATTTTCCTGTTTTTGAATTGCAAGGTAAAGCTGAAAACGTTTTGTGGATATATAATGAATTAAGAGTGCACATTGAGTACACTCCTAGTGGGAGTCGTGTGCCTCTTTCTTGGGGGGGGGGAGGGGGGGTTTGTTGATGACTTATTCAACACAATTTAAATGATAAGATCAGATTATAATCTACATGTTAAGTTACTATAATGACCTTCCTTATTTTGTCTAATTTAAAATCATTTAAATCGTCCCTTTAGTGCCTCCAACTCGGCTCGAACCCGGGTGTGGAGATCTGATCAAACTCGGGTTTGACCACCGAGATTTGACCCATTTTGACTAATTAAAAACCTTATTTAATTAATTAAATATCAACCTAGGGTTATTAGTATACTAACCCTAGCCCCGAAATTACCTTTTTACCCCTAGAACCCTTAAAACCTAGGACTAACCCTCTAAGTCCGGTTAAGATTCACCCGGGTGAATCCTAGTGTTCGGGGACCTAATATGGCTGGACTAATCTATTGAAGGAATGAAGAAGATCATGCTAGTCACCTCAGAATAGTATTTCAAACGTTGAAAGAAAAGGAGCTATATGCAAAGTTCTGCAAGTGTGAGTTTTTGCTTAAGTCAGTGGCATTCTTGGGCCACATAGTTTCTTGTAATGGGATTAGAGTTGATACCCAAAATATAAAAGTAGTTCAGAGTTGGCCAAGACCCACGTCTCCAACCGATATTAAGAGTTTCTTGTGTTTAGCAGGCTACTATAGAAGGTTTGTTGAGGGGATTTGATCTATCTCGTCTCCCTTGATCAATTTGACACATAAGACAGTAAAGTTTCAATGGTCTGAAGTTTGTGATAAAAGCTTTCACGAATTGAAAAAGAGGTTTACTACATCTCCAATTTTTACTTTACCGGAGGGTACTCATGATTTTGTGGTGTACTGTGACGTATCAAAAGTTGGTTTTGGCTGTGTGTTAATGCAAAACGCAAGTTCATAGACTACATCTCCAAATAGTTGAAAGTTCATTAGAAGAAATACCCAACCATGACTTAGAATTGGCTGTTGTGGTTTTCGCCTTTAAGATATGGCGTTACTATTTTTACGCAATTCATGTGGATATATTCACTGACAACAAGAGCATACAATATGTGTTCACCTAAAAGAATTTCAATATAAGACAAAGCAGGTGGTTAGAACTACTCAAGGATTATGACATGAGTATTCTTTAACACCTAGTTAAGGATAATGTGGTTGTTTATGCCTTAAACTAGTTATCCAAGGGGAGTACCGCCCATGTTGAGGAAGAAAAGAGGGAGTTAGCTAAGGATGTGCACAGACTTGCACGCTTGGGAGTCAGACTTATGGATTCCACATAAGGAGGGATAGTGGTGACTAATGGGGCTGAATCATCAATAGTGTCTAAGGCAAAATAAAATCAAGACCAAAACCACATTTTTCATGATTTGAAGGCAAATGTTCATAAACAAAAAGTATTGGTTTTTGAATGAGGGGGAGATAGTCTGCTGCAATACAAAGGTAGATTATGTGTTGGATGGACTCCAAGAAAGGATCATAGAGAAGGCTCATAGCTCCAGATATTCCATTCATCGGGTTCCACCAAGATGTACCGCGATTTGAGTGAGGTATATTTGTGGGATGGTATGAAGAAGGACATTGTTGAGTTTGCTGCCAAGTGCCCGAATTACTAGCATGTGAAAGTAGAGCACCAAAAATCTAGAGAGTTGGCTCAGAATAAAAAACTTCTAGAATGGACGTGGGAAATGATTTATATGGACTTTATCACAGGTTGGCCAATATCTCGCAGGCAGCATAATTATATTTGGGTAATTGTCAATAGAATGACAAAATCAGCCCACTTTTTGCCGGTAAAGACTACGCATTCGGACTAGGATTATGCTAAGCTGCACATTCAAGAAGTGGTAAGACTTTATGGAGTTCCCGTCTCCATTGTTTCAGATAGACATGCACAATTTACTGCTTACATCTGGAGCTCTTTCCAAAAAGGTTTAGGTTCAAAGGTGAACTTAAGTACTACTCTTAATCCTCAAATTGACGAACAAGAATAGCGTACCATCCACAATTTAGAAGAAATGTTGAGAGCTTGTGTGATTGATTCTTGGGATGATCACCTACCTATTATTGAATTCTCTTAGAAAAAGAGTTACCATTCGAGAATCCATATGGCTTCATATAAAGCTCTTTATGGGAGAAAATGAAGATTTCCTACTGGGTGGTTTGAAGTTGGTGAAGCAGGATTGATAGGACAAGATCAATCCACCAAGCCATGGAGAAGGTGAAAGTGATTCAAGAGAGATCGAAAATGGCACTGAGTCATCAAAAGTCCTACACAGATGTTAGGAGGAGTACGTTGGAGTTTGAGGTGGATGATTAGGTATATCTACAAGTTTCACCCATGAAGGGCGTTATGAGGTTTGGTAAGAAGGAAAAAACTTAGCCCCGAGTATATTGGACCTTATAGAAAATCCAAGACAATTGACAATGTAGCTTCTGAGTTAGAGCTACCACAAGAGTTAGCAGCGCTTCATTCGGGATTTCATATTTCCATGTTGAAAAAGTGCCTGGGTGATCCTTCATTTATAGTACCAACTGAAAATGTTGGAGTTAAGGATATCTATCATAAGAGGATATCCTGATTCAGATTTTAGATCAGCAAGTTCACAAGTTGAGAACAAAGGAAGTTTCGTCAGTCAAGGTCCTTTGGAGGAACCAATTTGTTGAAGAAGCGACTTCGGATGCTGATGTACCGTGATTTTACGGTACTTTCAATGCTTTTTCCTTAAGTTTAGTGTGTGTCGAAGGCCTCTTTGTAGTAGTTTTAATGTATTTTTATCTTTGTTTGCAGGAAAGCTGTCCAAATTAGAAACGTAGAAGACTGTGCTGAAATCAGTGCAGAAGTGGTGACCTACGGAGCCATCGACGGTCCGTCGATCCATCGACGGTCCGTAGATAGTGACCGTCGACTGAAGATTTAGGTTACTGAAGAAAGATCGGGGAATTCTAACTAAGTTTGGGGCTATGGAAGGGTTTACGGTCCGTCAACTCATCGACGGACCATCCTGGCAAACTGTTGGAGTTAACAGAATGTAGTCCCAGTACCCGAGTTGAAAAAGATTCTAAGTGTGGAGCAATGGAGTCCATCGACGGACCGTAAGGCCATTGACGAACCGTCGATGCGGTCCGTCGATGGTAATAGAATGATTGAAGAAAAGGCAGCTGAAAAAGAGTTCAAGTATGGACCGACGGAGGTGTGAGGATATGAATAAGATATATCCACATATCTTTGAATCCGAAGAGAATGCATATCCAGGTACTAATTCTCTTCTTAGTACTTTATGAACTATGAGTAAGCATGATTGTTATTAGTTGTTTGATTGTTAAGTGTTGGACTAGATATTACTATCCTTAACATAGTGATTTAAACCTCATTCGAGGATGAATGTTCCCAAGAGGGAGATATTGTAACATCTCATAACTCGTTATAGACAATAAATTGCTAAGAAACTAAAATTTATCATTTTTGGAAAGAATGAAAAAATCTAAAAAGAAATCCTAAGTTATGAAAGTGAGTTTTTGGTCATTTTCAGACGGCCATAACTTCTAACTCAGATAGAGTCAGAGTCAGTTCTTTATATGGTTGGAAAGTCCTTTGAGAGATATTTTCATCGCCGTCAAGTTTGCGCATTTTTGATATCTTATGATGGATATATACCTATGATAAGTTAGGTTGTTGGATTGGGGAAGGTCCCAATTTGGATTAATGTAAGGGTAAAGTGGTCTTTTCACCCAACAATTTCCTAATTTGTTTTAAAGGTTTATTAGGGGTAAAACTAAGCCTTAATTCAGTTCAAGAAAAGTTATTCACGTTTAGGGCTTGGGAGAAAAGAGAAGAGAAGAAAGAGAAGCGGGAAAGACCAACAATGCATCAAGAACGCCATAATCTTCGAGTGGAATTATCGGGGGTGATACCTATTAAGGTTTGTGAGATCTTTTTGTGTTGGGTCAGTTCACCCACACACCAACTTGTTTAATTCAGCAAATTCTGAGTAGTTTGAATGATGGACTTTGAAGTTGTTAAAGAACAACAGTTGAATTCTTGTTGGTTGAGTAGTGTTAATCCTTTAGTTGATTTGATCCATGTTTACAAGTTGTTTTTAGGGTCTCATATATTGGGTTTTGAAGTTATTAGTGACCCTAATAAATTGGGTAAAGATCCATGGAAATTTAAAAGGTTTAGAGTTGAAAGAGGGATCATAAAAGATAAAAAAAACTGTCTTACAGGCCGTGGGGTGCCGCGCCAACCATAACCCCTCAGGACAGTCTCTGTCTATCGCGTTTTAGCGCGCCGCGCCAGCCAAAGCCCTTCAGGACAGATGTTGTCAGTCAGGCTCTGGCGCTCCACGCTTCTCAGAGCACCAAGGACGCCTGGAGACCCCGTTCATTCCCCATCTTTCTGTACTCCGAAAGGATGTACTAAAACTCCTAGTCGATTCCAACACTCTAAGGTGCAACTTAACATATTAAACTCATCCATAAACATGAAATCATGAACCTTGAATCCATAATCCAATTCAATTAAAGTTAAGATCAAAGTCTAATAAGCTAAGAGTTAAGTCGTAAGGCTAAAAAGTAAGTCAAAGTAAAATTCTTAAAGTTTCCAAGTTATTTTAATGTTTTAACTTCGTTTTAAGGCTCAAGTTTCGAGTTAAAGAAAGAGAAAAAGTTGAAGTCTTTCCTTTAAAGAAGTATAAGGGATCTAAGTATTCCCTAAAGAGTTGATTAAGATTAAAATTTCAAGTCAAGAAAAAAGTAAAGAGGTGAGTGCATTTCTCAAAATATAGAAGGGAACTAAGTATTTCCTAGAATGTTTTTTAATGTTTTTACATTTAAGTTAAGAAGAAACTAAGATTTCCCAAAAGTGTTTTCAATAAGAAAAGGGAACATTGATTCCAAGAGAGCTTTTAAAGCTAAGTGTTGATCAATTATCTCAACCCAAAGAAAAGAAGTTATTTTAAAGCATGAGCTAAAGTATATTTTGGTAGTATTGATCACCAATATGGGAATTAAAGTTCATATTAACTCAAGTCCCTATGTAAACAATATAGCCATAATGGGTGTTAACAGGTCATACTTTTTTGATGATCACGTACGTTAAGTTAGTGAATCTACTAAGTTAAGGAGTTCTATGCGACGACAAAGTTAAGGGCAGTTCTGAAAGTGTGGAAAAGATGGTGTATAACCACTTAGACTCATAGTGGTGGTTATCGTTTAGAGAATCTCCCACAAAACTGTATTATTTTCAAATACAATTAAAGTTGAGTTTTTATTACATTTCCTTTAATAAACTAAGTTGTTTTATTGTTTTACAAAGCTTTATGTGTATTGAATATGTTTTAATTTCCTTATATATATGCTTTGAGTTGAGTATTCGTGAGTTGAGTAGAGACAGTGTAATTTCATATTATTCTTATCAACGTTAAGTTGTTGTAAGAATTCCAACTCGCATACTCGTACATTCAATGTACTGATGTCAGTTTGCCTGCATTGTCTTATGATATAGACGTAGGTAACCACGATCAACATCCAGCGCCTCGTTGATCAAGTCTTAGCTCTCAGAGTCAGTGGTGAGCCTCATTGCATTCTGGAGGATCCTTCTTATTAGTTTCCATTCTTTTCATCATAGAATATTGTGTGGTTTGTCCCAATATTCATCATAGTATGTTTAGAGGCTTCACAGACAGATAGTGAGTCATTTAGTTAAATTGGGTGTCTTTATTTACAGATATCTTATTTTGAGACTAAAGTGCCATTTGGCCAAGACAATTAATTTATGTTATTTATGAGAATGTTCTTGCTTTATCATTGAGTAAGTCTTTCGCTGAGTTAAGTAAGTGAGGCCAAAGGTTCGCTCAAGGACAACAATGTTCATTGGGTGCCAGCCACGCCAAGGTGTAGGCGCTAGGCATGACAAACCTGATATAAGAGCATTGAGTTCAAGACTACTAGGGAGTCTAGAAGTCGTGTCTGTAGAGTACTCGTCATCGGTGTGAAGCGCGCCACATCTATGAGTAAGAGGTTGAAACATTTAGGAATTTCTTTAGTTCTTTCATCTTCTTTTTCGTGTGTTAGAGTTTATCACTTAAAAGTTTCTTTCTGATTCGTGCTTGCGCGTGTTTCAGATCATCATGCATCTACGAAGGGTAGCCAGAGGTCGTCCAGCCAGAAGAAATGTCGAAGATCCAGAGGTACCTATGTACCCGAAGTGCAACCTCAAGGGGAAGTTACCAATCCTGACTTCCGCGAGGCTATTCGAATGCTCAACCAAGCGATGGCTAACAAACTCAGGTAAAAGAGAGGAGATCGAACAAAAGGTGCGGACACATCGAGGATTCGGGAATTCTTGAGAATGAATCCCCCCAAGCTTTTGTGGATTAAGCACTACAGAGGATCCGGAGAAATTTGTGGAAGAGCTGAAGAAGGTGTTTGAGGTGATGCATATCTTCTTCAAGATTCTTCAATAATATTGTTTTTGTAGGTATGTAATTCTATCATAGTGTTGGACTAGTTCATCCTCGCACCCTACATCTCGTTTCAGATCAGTTAAACAATAATTTAGGATTCCACCCCTAAATTTTAGTATTGTTGAGATAAGTTGATTTTGAGTTCTTGAGTTCATGTTTCTTTTGAAAGTTCAATTCCTAATTATCAAATTGTTATATTGTTACTGAGATCCTTCATATTATAAACCATAACTCTTGAATTAACGATTCACTTTGAAGAGAGAGAGTTAAAGAGTAGAGTTCAATATAGTCTTTGAGTTCAATTGTGAATCCTTTGAGATCAACTATCAATTTGAGATAATTTTTGAGGATGTAAGTCAACGAATAAGAAGAGTCATATACATGAGTTCCAGTTAATTATGTAGACCTACGACTAGAGTTGTTTGATGCCCATAATTCAACATGAACTTCGTAAGTTGAGCATCTTTCAGAATAGTGGCATCTTCAAGTTCTAAGCCCTTAAGTGTCGAGTTCCTAGTACCTATTTAAAATTAACTCCTAACCATGTGAATATTATATATTACACATTAATTCCTTGAGTTAAGTAGTTCATGCTCATAATTTTGCATGAACCCGATGAGTCGAGCTTGAGTCATTGAGTTAAGTAGTTCATGTCCATAATTCTGCATGAATCCTTTAAGTCGAGCTTGAGTCCTTGAGTTCTAAGTGTTGAAATCTATGCATGGTTATTTAAAACCTTGAACCAAACCGTTCATGTTCATAATTTGACCTGAACATTGTTTTAAGAAGTGTTTTTTACAAATTCTTTTAGAACTTGTTTTAAAGACTTGAGCAGTAAGTTGAGAAAGTGTAAAGTTGAAGTTCATTATTTCAAAAGTATATTGGGACTAAGTATTCCCAAAGAGATTAAAATATTTTAATATTTAAATAAGAACGAAATCTAAGATTTACAAAGAGCCTTCGGGCTAGTTTTCAGAAAAGAGTAATAGCTTTCTAAATGGAGCAAGAAGGTAAACTGAGATTTCCAAGATAGCCTTTGAGCTAAGTTTTTGAGGCACTAATCTAAAATCAGAGAAGAAGTATGTTTTTAAGACATATGAGCTAGTATATTTTGGGAGTAATATTGAGCACTGAATTGGGGGTGAATCTCAGTTCAGATAACTTAGGTCTCCCTAAAACTATGTAGCCACCATGGGAAGAAAAGGTAATACTTTATAGAGGAATCTTTTTCACAATAGACTAGTCGATCCACTAAGTTAAGTTAGTTCATATACTGATGGCAAGGTATAGGATCGTTCTTAGCAGTGTGAGGTAAAGTGTTGTATCGTCATTAGAGCTCTTAAGTGATGTTTGTACGTTAGAGAATCTTCCACATAAATTTGATTAGTTTATTATATATGTAAAGTTGAGTTTATTATTTCATTTTCATTAACAAACTAAGGTGCTTTTAATGTTTTATAAATATTTCTATACATTGCAGTTGTATTCTTTATATATATTGAGTTGAGTACCCAGAATCGAACATCATATCTTTGAAGTTAAGTATGTAATCTCTGAGTTGAGTATTTTATCTTTGAGTACTTCTGAGTTGAGTAGTTTTGAGTAGTTTTGAGTATCCTTGAGTATTCCTTCAGTTGAGTAAGTTTGACAAGAGGTAAGTATGTTTCCATTTTTATCAAGTTCAAGCTTATGTTATGCTTTAGACTTCCCCTTACATGCTTGTACATTTCACATACTGAGCCATTTGGCCTGCATCTTTTGATGATGGAGACACAGGTATACAGGATCATCAACAAGAGTTTCTTTGATACACCTTACTTTTGGAGGATATCATCTGCTTTTATGTATAGTTAGGATGTCATGGGTCTTGTCCCGACTTCCATCATGGTCAGTTGGAGACTTCATAGATAGTCATTATAGTTGAGGAGTTTGTATTATTCATTTATTTTATTAAATGTTTTAAAGACTTAAGTTACCTATTATATGACAAGTTGAATACATTATTTTACTCAAAGATTTTCATTTGAGTTAAAGATTTGTATTCAGTTTCATGATTTTTTTTTCTTTTTTAAAGCTTATGTATGCTTAAGTTAGTCTTTCGCTTGTAGTTAGCTAGGATGAGGGTTCACTTGGGGACACACAATGGTCTTCGAGTGCCTTCCACATCATGGGTGTAGACTCGGGTCATGACAAACTTGGTATCATAGCTCAGATTTCAAGTATCCTTGGGTATCTATGAACCTGTGTCAGTAGCATCTTATTCATGGTTGTGAGGGCCCCACTTCTATAGATGAGGGACTACAGATATTTAAGTTAAGTTTCCATTCTTTCATACTCTTAATCGTGCAATAGAGTTATGTCATAGAGATTTTATCCTAACTTACGCGTTTTCATATTCATTCAACTAACCATCATATTAGAGGTGATAGAAAAATAAAGTGTAAAGACCTTTATGGATGATTTGTTCTTAAAAAGAGTCTTTAGAAAGTCATAAGACCTTAGAGGGGCTTGAGAGAAGCCCAATAGTAAGTTAAGTGTTGAGTTTCATATTAATGCCTTCATGTTCATATGAATCATGCGTTCAAAAAAAAGTGAATCGTAATCTCTTCTCTAAGCTCTGTTTTATTTGAGATCCTTATGAGGAAGTACATTTAGAGCTCCGGTATTGTTTTCACCCAAAAGGTAGCATGAGTTACGAGATCATGAGTTGTAGTAGTGACATTAAAGAACCCAAATTAGAGGAAAGTATGTAGAAGTGTAGTGATTTAAGAAAGGGAGACAGTGTTTTTAAGAGTTATGTTATTATAGTCATGTACCAAGTAAGTTAGTAATGAGAGTTTTTCCTTACAAGTAGACTAAGAAGTGATGAGTTGTGAAGAGCTCATGATAAGAGGTAGAGTAAGTTTTGCAAGTCTATAAGAGTTAGAGTATACCTTAATTAAAAAGGGGTTATGATAATGTGTCATTGTGTTAGAGATGACCAAGTGTAAGTGTTGAATGTATAGAAGAGGCAAGAGTATTCATGAAGAGAAAGATCTAATCTAGGCTTATGAACTTTGAAAGGAGAACCGTATGGTATTTAGAGTATGATAGAGTTATTTGAGAGATAATGCGCATTAAGTGAGTAAGTAGTACTTAAGTTGTGAAGTAAAATGTAATGGTAATTTGAGTATGCACACTTAGAAGTAAGGATTGACTAATTTTCATGAGGTCCTAGTGGACAAATGTTTCTAAATTTCCATAGTAGTATTGAGGTATAGTATAGTAAGCGAGCAATCATAATAATATTCAGGTTTAATAATAAACATTAAACTTGAATTTGAGATGAGTGACATGATCAAAATAATGACAACATGAGGGTAATTATGTTAGTCTTGAGGTTAGACCTTGTAGACTTTACATAAGTAGGTAGAAATTGATTTTACTTTAAATGAAATATGAGTGGTACAAGTGAGAGATCCAACCTTTAGATAAGGGCATTGAAGTGTGGCTAAGTCACAATAGTAAAAAGGAGCATAAAGAGAATATACACCAATTTGAGATGTGGAATAGGCCATAGAGTTCAAGTGCTAGCTTTAGACATAAATGGAAGATGATAGACTAGAAATCAAGTCAGATATTTTAGAATTTATTTAGATGTTGGTCAGTAAGAATCCATGGAGTTGTTAGAGTACTAAGCTTGAATGTGGTGGTAAAGAGTATTACTTGAGATAAAAATCCATATAGATAAGTATAAATTGAACTAAATGATTTGGGTTTATCTTAATATAGAAAGATCATACATTAGAAGAAGACCTTAGTAAGAGAAACCATTCCATATCCGTCAACCCATCATTTCGAATGATCCAAGAAGGAGAATATGTAACACCGCAGAAATTTTTGAATTAAAACTCGAACTGTTCTTCGTAATGAGTGAGATTTTACAAAGTAATTAAAAATTTCTTAAATGGTAAGGTCACTAGATGTAGCACCTTGAGTTCGAAAAAAACTAAATTGGCAATAGCGAAATCTGAATTTTGGAGGGTTAAACTAAGTATGAGTTTTGGGTCAATTTGAAATTACCATAACTCCTAGAACAAGATGAGTTTGGTGTGCTACAAGATATCATACGAAAGATCATTGATTTTATTTCCAACGCCACCAAGTTTTGCTAAATTTCGAGTTCAGATGAGTGAGATATGACCTTTTGAAGTTAGGTTGTCCAGTTAAGGAAAGTTAGCCGAAAATAGTGAGGGTAATTTTAGTTTTTCTCACC
>JAJJBR010001595.1:178284-266330 GCA_022817965.1 Solanum lycopersicoides | reverse complement strand
GGACTGTCGTAGTAGAGTGGTGAGATTTTGCTTTCCTAATGAAGAAGAGTTAGTCTGGGAGGGGTACAATTCGAGTCGTCCTAACCCCTTGATTTCTAACCTTAAGGACAATAAAATGATGTCCAAGGGGTTATTGTGTCATCTTGTGAGTGTTAATGATTTAGATCATGACATTCCTTCCATAGACTCAGTACCTGTAGTGAATGAGTTCTTAGATGTGTTTCCTGATGATTTACCTGGAGTCCCTCCCCTTCGAGAGATTGACTTTGGTATCGATTTAGAACCCGATACTAAACCAATCTCAATTCCTCCTTACAGAATGGCTCCAGCTGAACTCAAAGAGTTGAAACTGCAGTTAAAAGATCTCACTGACAAGGGTTTCATTCAGCCGAGCATATCCCCTTGGGGCTCCAGTGTTGTTTGTAAAGAAGAAAGATGGAACCCTTAGAATGTGTATCGATTATCGGCAGCTCAACAAAGTCACTATAAAGAATAAGTATCCACTCCCAGAATAGATGATTTGTTCGATCAACTCCAAGGGTCTAGTTTCTTCTCTAAGATTGATCTTCGTTCAGGGTATCATCAGCTTAGGGTTAGGGATGGAGATATCCAAAGACAGCCTTTCGTACCCGCTATGGTCACTATGAGTTTTTAGTCATGTCATTTGGTCTCACGAATGCACCTGCTGCATTTATGGATCTCATGAACAGGGTCTTCCGTGAATACCTTGACTCTTTCGTCATAGTATTCATTGATGACATTCTCATCTACTCTAAGACCAAGGAAGAGCATGAACAGCATTTGAGACTAACCTTGCAGGTACTTAGACAACATCAGTTATGCCAAATTCAGCAAATGTGAATTCTGGCTGAGATCAGTGACCTTCCTGGGTCATGTTGTGTCCGATCAGGGCGTGGAGGTGGATCCAGAAGACTGAGGCTGTGAAGAACTGGCCAAAGCCTCTTACTCCCACTGACATCCGTAGCTTTTTGGGATTGGCTGGTTACTACCGCAGGTTTGTGGAGGGCTTTTATTGCTGCCCATTGACAGCTTTGACTAAGAAGAAGCCAAGTTTGAATGGACGGAGACTTGTGAGAAGAGTTTCCAGGAGCTCAAGGACAGACTCACTTCAGCCCCGGTGCTTACTTTGCCTAAGTGTGGTGAGAATTACACTGTTTATTGTGATGCATCTAGGGTTGGTTTGGTTGTGTTCTTATGCAGGTTGGTAAGGTGATAGCCTATGCATCAGACAACTCAAGGTTCATGAGAAGAATTATCCCACTCATGACCTGGAGTTGGCAGCTGTGGTGTTTGCACTGAAGCTGTGGAGGCATTATCTGTATGGAGTGCATGTAGATGTGTTCACAGACCATAAAGTCTCCAGTACGTGTTCACACAGAGGGAGTTGAATCTACGTCAGCGGAGGTGGTGGAGCTGTTGAAGGATTATGACATGAATGTGCACTACCATCCAGGTAAGGCTAATGTTGTAGCTGATGCTTTGAGCAGGATGAGCATGGGAAGTACAGCTCACGTTGAGGATGAGAAGAAGGAGCTGGTGAAAGATGTACACAGACTGGCCAGATTGGGTGTGCGTTTGGTTGACTCCACTAGTGGGGATGTTTCAGTTCATCCTAGTTCTGAATCATCCTTGGTAGTTGAAGTCAAGCAGGGTCAGCATCTAGATCCCGTGTTGATGGAGCTTAAGGACTCAGTGCTGATGAAGATGAATGAGTCTTTTGCTTTGGGAGGTGATGGCATACTTAGGTATCAGGACAGGCTGTGTGTGCCAGATGTGGATGATTTGCGGACCAGGATTGTTGCAGAGGCCCATGGTTCCAGATATTCTATACATCCAGGTTCCACCAAGATGTATCATGATCTCAAGCAGATTTATTGGTGGGATGGCATGAAGAAGGACATTGCAGAATATGTGGCCAAGTGTCCTAATTGTCAGCAGGTTAAGGCAGAGCATCTTAAGCCTGGTGGTCTGACGCAGATTATTGAGGTTCCGACTTGGAAATGGGAGGCCATTAATATGGACTTCGTGGTTGGGCTTCCGAGGACTAGGAGGCAGCATGACTCTATATGGGTTATTGTGGACAGATTGACTAAGTCTGCCCACTTTATCCCTGTGAAGTCTACTTACAGAGCCGAGGATTATGCGAGACTCTACATTGATGAGATTGTGAGATGGCATGGGATTCCCTTGTCTATTATTTCAGACAGAGGAGCTCAGTTTACTTCTCATTTCTGGAGATCCTTCCAGAAGAGCTTGGGCACGCAGGTGAAGCTTAGCACTGCCTTTCACCCTCAGACAGATGGGCAGGCAGAGCGCACCATACAGACATTGGAGGATATGTTGAGGGCGTGTGTGATTGACTTCAGAGGTAACTGGGATGACCATCTGCCTTTGATAGAGTTCTCGTATAATAATAGCTATCACTCCAGCATTGGGATGGCACCGTTTGAGGCACTGTATGGTAGGAGGTGTAGATCTCCAGTTGGGTGGTTCGAGGTTAGAGAGTCATCCATTTTGGGGCCGGAGATCATTCATGAGGCCTTAGAGAAGGTCAGAATGATTAGGGACAGGTTGACTACTGCGTACAGTCGGCAGAAGTCATATGCTGATAATAGGAAGCGGCCTTTAGAGTTTGATGTTGGTGACCAGGTTTACTTGAAAATATCGCCTATGAAAGGGGTGATGAGATTTGGTAGGGAAGGGAAGCTGAGTCCGAGGTATGTTGGGCCATATGAGATCCTACAGCGTGTGGGTGAGGTGGCCTATGAGTTGGCATTACCTGCAGAATTAGCTTCTGTTCATCCAGTCTTTCATGTATCTATGTTGAAGAAGTGCCTAGGTGATCCAACATCAATCTTACCTGTGAAGGTTTGGGGGTTGGTGAAGACTTGTCTTATGAGGAGGTACCGGTTGAGATCTTAGACAGACAGGTCAAGCGGCTGAGGAACAAGGAGATTGCCACAGTGAAGGTATTGTGGAGAAATCATCTTGTTGAGGGTGCTACGTGGGAAGCTGAGGCCGACATGAGGGCCCGCTACCCTCACCTGTTCAGCTCTTGAGGTTAGACTTTATACTCTTAAACCTATGTTTCCTTACCTCCCCGTATTTTGTTGCTATTGATTGACTGTGGATAGTGCTTTTATTATGATCCGACTGGCATTACAACGTGAAGTAGTAGTGTCATTCGGGGAGGAATGTTCCTAAGGGGGGGATAATGTAACAACCCTAAAAATAAAGAGGATCAAGACTTAGGTTTTTCAAGAATGCTGCAATTAGACCAAGGTTCACACGGATTGATACGCGTAGAACCAGACCTCAGAACCCTTACTACGACCAAGCCAACTAACTTGGGGAGTTAATTGAGCTTGGAAAGGTTGGAACCAACCATGTGAGGCTCACGAAAACGAAGAAATCGAAAGAGTTTTTACCGGACTCAAAAAAGAAATTTTAAGTTTTGAGGGTCCAAGGGTAAAATGGTCTTTTCCAGGCCAGGGTAATATTGTAATTACCCTGAGAAATTAATTATTTAATTAATTATTTAATTGAAGGAAGAAATTCGGGTGGGGCAACCCGAAGTGACCCATTTTCGCAAATGGGAGCACTCGGGTTCGAGCCCCACTAGAAGCAAGGATTTAACTTGCTTTTATTTAATTTAATGAATTAACTTAATTAAATAATGAATATTAGCTGATTTAGGAAAAAGAAATCAGATTTTATTAATTATTAATTATTAATTTGACTAAGTCTTACCAACAAGTCCTAGTTCTAAGAGACCACTACCTATCTCCCTCTCTTTCACGTCAATCTCTCTCATTTTCACACTCTCTTCTGGCTGCCAAACGTGAGAAAGAATCAGAAAGAAAACAAGAGTTCTTCACGCTTGAAGAATTCACACGCAAACCACAAACGAGAAAGCAATTCGATAACGTTAAGCAAAACGTAATACGCTAGTCGGGTAAGGTGTGAGTTTCGGTGTTTGGACTGATTTTTGGAGAGGTTCTTGGGCAGCATTCTCGTGGTTGAACAAGAAAACTAAGGTATGGGTCTTCTTACTCTTGGTCCCTTTCCCAAGAGACCCCTAGGACTCAGAATATTCGGCTCAAAACTAAGGTTGTTTTCCCCGTTGCATGTCCCTGTCATTAGCTCCCAACGAATTCGTAGGTTGGTATGAATGCTGGTAGACTTAGGATTATGTGATGTTTGTGCTGGATATGAATGTGTTGGATGTACGTTAATTTATGAAAAATGACAACCCATGTATGTGTTCGGAATTATGTAAAATTATGTGCAAGTGTGTGACCATGGCAAGAGTTTCGGCCTTGTTGCTTTAAGTTGTAAATGTTGTGGTTGTTAATTTACGTACACAAACTCATGAAGATCGTGATGTTCATAAAAAGGAAATGTGGCTGACTTGAATAAGGATTTTATAGCCAATAAATTCTATGAAAGATGCACTTAAAAATACGTTGAAGTGGATTCATGAACGAAATTTTGAACTAAGTAAAACATTGATGTTATGAGTTAAAAGTGACTAAACTTTCTAGCATTTTACAAGTTAGTTTTAGACTAAAGTTTAATGCATAATAATATGGAAATTTAGTTTAAAATAAAAGAATGAGGCCACTAGGAATTGAACCCGTGACCTCATCCTTGGGCGAAATAACCCACGAAATGGGTGAGGGCTGGGGGGATTCGATCCTGGGTATGGGCGAGGGAATGAAGGAGAAAAAAATTAATGAGGGGAGTGGGATTCGAACCCACCACCCCTCGGCCAGAACTCAAGAAGAACAAAAATAAAGAAAAAGAAAAGGATGTGAGGCGTGGGATTCGAACCCACGACCTCAAGATTGGGAATAGAGGAGGCGAAAATAAGTTTTAAAATAGTGAGGCCGTGGGGGTTCGATCCCACGACCTCACTGTCCATGCTCTCAACTTAGAGAAAAATATTAAAATTATTGTATGGGGCTGTGGGGGTTCGAACCCACCACCTCACAGCCCTAGCGAAAATTAAATAAAAGTAAGGAGGCTGTGGGGGTTCGAACCCACAACCTCCCTACTTGGCGAATTAAGAGTAAAATAAAAGAGGTTGTGGGGGTTTGATCCCACAACCTCTTGGTTTAAGAAAAATGGGAGAATATCATGTTAATGAAAAAAATGAAAATGGGGTTGTGGGGGCTCGAACCCACAACCCATCGGCCAAATTCAAGAAAAAGGTTAAATAGAAAAGTAATCCTTCAATGTTAATATTGTGATTTAACTTAGAGTTAAATTATGAATATTAGAATAAAATCAATTAAAAATATAAATGATATCCAATTGATTCAAGACTTGGGTTTCCTTGCCCAAATTTCCGTTTGATACATAAGTCATACGTGAACAAATATCCAAGAATAATGCACCTACTTAGATCGAAATCAAATCTTGGCATATATACAAGATACATAAGTCTTGTACTATAATCTTAGGAATGTATGAGTCACATAATGAACTACGAATGAAGCCTCATGGCTTGTATGTATAGACACATAAGTCTAACATACGTTCAAAAGTAAGTGAACCTAAGATGTATGAAATGAAATGATGAACCCTAGAAGGGTTAAGTATGAGTGTAAGATACACTAAATGGCCAAGTGCATTGGCATAAGACGAAATGAACATTCACGTAATAAGAGGTGAATAACTATGAAAAGCAAGGTGCTAATAATGAGAACGTGGTGACAACATGATATGAGGCTAATGTAAATGATGAGAGCAATCTCAAATGAGCCTAAGTAAATGTTACCAATATGTATTCACCTATGAGAGTGTAAGATAATGAAGAGACCAGTCTCTATGAACACTCTAATGAGAGTATTGAGCTTAACACACTTAATACGAATGATGAGATGAGAAATCATCTAATGAGCTATGATGTCCTCATACTAGAAGTCAGCTTCCATGACGTATGAGATGAATGAAATGGAACTTTATACTGAGCACCGATAGACTAGCTATGAGCGGTGATGCCTTCTTTCGGGAAGGGCGGAGGTTCACGTAACTCTCATGAGATGAGACTGTCCGGCTTGCCGGGTATGGGTCTCCTTATATCTCCTAGTCTTCGAACCTATACTGCCAATATAGGGATCTGGCGGGGTTAAATTCCCATGTACGCTAGCATGTTATTGGATCACTTTGGCCGGTGATTCCACCTCTTTTCGGTGTGGGGGAGACACTGGATTTCATGATGCTCACATGATCTATGTCGGTTAAAGTTAAAGTTCCCAATGAATGAATGAGGCCAGCCTCAAATGATGCACATAATGAAATGAATGAATACCAAAGGTGTTAGGATAGGATAATCAAAAGGTGAGTTAGATTCAAGTAATGACATTAGGTCATTCTTGGTCATTGCACAACGAACCTAATGAAAGTCTTAAACTACATCCTAGGTATAACCGGTGGTTACACTGGACTATGAACGAAATGAAATGAAGTACGTATGAATGAATGAAGCAGACTCTGTGTTTGCTAATGAAGACTCCCAGTTGAGGTCCCATATGTTGAGCCCTCATTTCTGGGATGTCTTAATGTCAAGTCCATGATTCCAAGGTCTCATGGCATATGAATGATATGAACGAAGTTATGTGCTACATGAAAATGTATGTATGCTATATGATGTGTGCTATGTGTAAATGTTATGTGCTGCGTGCAAATGTGAAAAGTATGATGATGTATGTTATTCTCATGGCATAACTTTCCTAATCCAAATTTGGAAAGATCATTTACTTTCCTAATCCAAATTAGGAAACTTTCCAAATCTCAATTTGGCAAGTCCACTGACTTGACTTCCAAAAATCATGTTGTTAGGAAAGAGCTATTCTTTCTCATGCATGTCCTTGGTGTGTGCTTGCATATACCCATACTTAGTACAAGTGTGTACTAACCCATACAAACTCTACTATTTTAGGTGCAGGCACAGGTGGACGGTAGAGCTACAGGATCATCGCTCAGTTAGTCGTCGAGTCACCAGCATTCATCCGGTTTGGTAGGTCCTCATGCTTTCGAGGATGCTACTATTTTATGTTCTAGCTTAGTTTAGAGTTGAGCTAGTGGAGCATGTTCCACTAGCGTTTCTTTCTTATTTTATTCAGACTATGTATTGGTGCCATTTTGGCAATTATACAATTATGTTTATTGAACTATTCTTTCAGTTGCTTATCTCTTAATGTTAGATGGTTGATGTGAACAATTACGTATTAATGAGAATGTTTATAAGTATGTTAGAAACAAAAAGTTTCAAATTTTCCGCTAAAATTAACCTATGTAAAGTAAGAATGACGTAAGTAGGCTTGTCTGCGACCTTTGAGAGGTCAACGACGCCGGTCTCGTCTGGGGTCTACATTCCAGTCGTAACAAAGTTGGTATCAGAGCACTAGGTTAAATTCCGAGAATAATGAGTTCACATCAACCACATTGAGTAGTTTCTAAGTCATGGTAGTGAAGTGCACCACTATCCTGGATTAGAGACTGCATGATGCGTAGGAAAATTTCCCTTCTTCTGATCTTATCGTGCTTTTCTGAATGTCTGAATTCTTGGTGTTATGAGCGTGTCTAACATCAATCCTTTTTGTTTTTCCAGAAAATGAACACTAGGAGAGGAAATGGTCAGAGGAGAGGAGGAGCAGCTGCTGAGGGTAACCGAGTTCCACCCAGGCTCCAGCTGAAGGAGTGGCTGTGCCAGTAATCCAGCTGGGTGACTGATGCTGAGGTGAGGGCATCTCTGGCCCAGATGGCACAGGCCATTACTATGCAGGCCCAGGCTATGACTGCCCAGGTCAACCGGCAGGATGTTCAGAGGGAGAACCCACCGGTTCGTAGCATGGCTGACAGGCTGAGGGATTTCACGAGGATGAATCCTCCTATTTTCACAGGGTCAGGCATCAGAGGATCCCAGGAGTTTGTGGATGAGATTCATAAGATCCTGGTGGCTATGGGGGCCACTGATTTGAGAAGGCTGAGTGGCTTCCTATCAGCTCAAGGATGTTGCACAGACTTGGTGCAAGATGTGGCAAGATAGCCGTGTCTTAGTGGAGTACCAGTCACATGGGAGCTGTTCAAGACAGCATTTCTGGAGAGATTCTTTCCCAGGGATGAGGGAGGCCAAGGTTGAGGAATTCATCAACCTCAAACAAGGCTCTATGACAGTCAGGGAGTATTCCCTGAAGTTTGTTAAGCTGTCAAGGTATGTTGTTTTTCCCTAAGTATTTAATAGCAAGAATAGATAATACTGAACCTTGTTGAAATCACCCAGGTATGCTACTTCCCTGGTTTCTAACAGCAGGGATGAGATGAGCAGGTTCCTCACAGGAATCAATGGAGACCTGGAGGAGGAGTGTCGATCTGCTATGCTCCATGATAATATGGATCTTTCCAGGTTGATGGTGCATGTCCAGCAGGTAGAGGACAGCCGCAGAAAGAGAGGTGTTCGTGATGCTAGGAGGCCTAGGCCTCAAGATCAGGCAGGACCCAGTCATGGAGGCCACAGGAACAACTTTGGCGTCCGTGAGCAGCCAAGGTTCAAAAAGGGGCAACAGAGTTCTGGGAATTCTAATCCTCAGAGGAGTGCTACACCTAAAGGAGGCAGACCTGAGCCCAAGAAGGGAAATGGAGGTGAGATGCAGCGTACTAAGAAGAATTGTGCTAAGTGTGGCCGAGCTCACAGTGGAGAGTGCAGACAGGGCACTAATGCCTGCTTCGGTTGTGGTAAGAGTGGACACATGGTCAGAGACTGCCACAGAACAGAGGTCAGGCTGGAGGTAATACTCAGCCTAGGCCTAATCCACAGGGTGCAGCAGCAGCCGAGCCTCCTAAGAGGAACAGGTTCTATGCCCTGAAAGGCAGAGAGGAGCAGGAGAAGTCCGCTGATGTGGTCACAGGTATGCTGCAAGTGTTCTCAACTTCTGTTTATGCTTTACTTGATCCAGGGTCTACACTTTCCTTTGTAACTCCTCTGCTTGCTCTTACTTTTGAGATATTGCCTGAAGTTCTACATGATCCTATAGTGGTTAGTACACCTTTAGGAGAGAATGTAAGAACTGATAGAGTATACAAGGATTGCCCAATAGTTGTGAGTGGTAAAACTATGTGTGCAAACCTGGTTGAGTTACCCATGCATGATTTTGATGTTATTCTTGGCATGGATTGGCTTCACAGTTGTTATGCTTGCTTGGACTGTCGTAGTAGAGTGGTGAGATTTCGCTTTCCTAATGAAGAAGAGTTAGTCTGGGAGGGGTACAATTCGAGTCGTCCTAACCCCTTGATTTCTAACCTTAAGGCCAATAAAATGATGTCCAAGGGGTTATTGTGTCATCTTGTGAGTGTTAATGATTTAGATCATGACATTCCTTCCATAGACTCAGTACCTGTAGTGAATGAGTTCTTAGATGTGTTTCCTGATGATTTACCTGGAGTCCCTCCCCTTCGAGAGATTGACTTTGGTATCGATTTAGAACCCGATACTAAACCAATCTCAATTCCTCCTTACAGAATGGCTCCAGCTGAACTCAAAGAGTTGAAGCTGCAGTTAAAAGATCTCACTGACAAGGGTTTCATTCAGCCGAGCATATCCCCTTGGGGCGCTCCAGTGTTGTTTGTAAAGAAGAAAGATGGAACCCTTAGAATGTGTATCGATTATCGGCAGCTCAACAAAGTCACTATAAAGAATAAGTATCCACTCCCCAGAATAGATGATTTGTTCGATCAACTCCAAGGGTCTAGTTTCTTCTCTAAGATTGATCTTCGTTCAGGGTATCATCAGCTTAGGGTTAGGGATGGAGATATCCCAAAGACAGCCTTTCGTACCCGCTATGGTCACTATGAGTTTTTAGTCATGTCATTTGGTCTCACGAATGCACCTGCTGCATTTATGGATCTCATGAACAGGGTCTTCCGTGAATACCTTGACTCTTTCGTCATAGTATTCATTGATGACATTCTCATCTACTCTAAGACCAAGGAAGAGCATGAACAACATTTGAGACTAACCTTGCAGGTACTTAGACAGCATCAGTTGTATGCCAAATTCAGCAAATGTGAATTCTGGCTGAGATCAGTGACCTTCCTGGGTCATGTTGTGTCCGATCAGGGCGTGGAGGTGGATCCCAGGAAGACTGAGGCTGTGAAGAACTGGCCAAAGCCTCTTACTCCTACTGACATCCGTAGCTTTTTGGGATTGGCTGGTTACTACCGCAGGTTTGTGGAGGGCTTTTCATTGCTGCCCATTGACAGCTTTGACTAAGAAGAAAGCCAAGTTTGAATGGACGGAGACTTGTGAGAAGAGTTTCCAGGAGCTCAAGGACAGACTCACTTCAGCCCCGGTGCTTACTTTGCCTAAGTGTGGTGAGAATTACACTGTTTATTGTGATGCATCTAGGGTTGGTTTGGGTTGTGTTCTTATGCAGGTTGGTAAGGTGATAGCCTATGCATCCAGACAGCTCAAGGTTCATGAGAAGAATTATCCCACTCATGACCTGGAGTTGGCAGCTGTGGTGTTTGCACTGAAGCTGTGGAGGCATTATCTGTATGGAGTGCATGTAGATGTGTTCACAGACCATAAGAGTCTCCAGTACGTGTTCACACAGAGGGAGTTGAATCTACGTCAGCGGAGATGGTTGGAGCTGTTGAAGGATTATGACATGAATGTGCACTACCATCCAGGTAAGGCTAATGTTGTAGCTGATGCTTTGAGCAGGATGAGCATGGGAAGTACAGCTCACGTTGAGGATGAGAAGAAGGAGCTGGTGAAAGATGTACACAGACTGGCCAGACTGGGTGTGCGTTTGGTTGACTCCACTAGTGGGGATGTTTCAGTTCATCCTAGTTCTGAATCATCCTTGGTAGTTGAAGTCAAGCAGGGTCAGCATCTAGATCCCGTGTTGATGGAGCTGAAGGACTCAGTGCTGATGAAGATGAATGAGTCTTTCGCTTTGGGAGGTGATGGCATACTTAGGTCAGGACAGGCTGTGTGTGCCAGATGTGGATGATTTGCGGACCAGGATTGTTGCAGAGGCCCATGGTTCCAGATATTCTATACATCCAGGTTCCACCAAGATGTATCATGATCTCAAGCAGATTTATTGGTGGGATGGCATGAAGAAGGACATTGCAGAATATGTGGCCAAGTGTCCTAATTGTCAGCAGGTTAAGGTAGAGCATCTTAAGCCTGGTGGTCTGACGCAGATTATTGAGGTTCCGACTTGGAAATGGGAGGCCATTAATATGGACTTCGTGGTTGGGCTTCCGAGGACTAGGAGGCAGCATGACTCTATATGGGTTATTGTGGACAGATTGACTAAGTCTGCCCACTTTATCCCTGTGAAGTCTACTTACAGAGCCGAGGATTATGCGAGACTCTACATTGATGAGATTGTGAGATGGCATGGGATTCCCTTGTCTATTATTTCAGACAGAGGAGCTCAGTTTACTTCTCATTTCTGGAGATCTTTCCAGAAGAGCTTGGGCACGCAGGTGAAGCTTAGCACTGCCTTTCACCCTCAGACAGATGGGCAGGCAGAGCGCACCATACAGACATTGGAGGATATGTTGAGGGCGTGTGTGATTGACTTCAGAGGTAACTGGGATGACCATCTGCCTTTGATAGAGTTCTCGTATAATAATAGCTATCACTCCAGCATTGGGATGGCACCGTTTGAGGCATGTATGGTAGGAGGTGTAGATCTCCAGTTGGGTGGTTCGAGGTTGGAGAGTCATCCATTTTGGGGCCGGAAATCATTCATGAGGCCTTAGAGAAGGTCAGAATGATTAGGGACAGGTTGACTACTGCGTACAGTCGGCAGAAGTCATATGCTGATAACAGAAAGCGGCCCTTAGAGTTTGATGTTGGTGACCAGGTTTACTTGAAAATATCGCCTATGAAAGGGGTGATGAGATTTGGTAGGAAAGGGAAGCTGAGTCCGAGGTATGTTGGGCCATATGAGATCCTACAGCGTGTGGGTGAGGTGGCCTATGAGTTGGCATTGCCTGCAGAATTAGCTTCTGTTCATCCAGTCTTTCATGTATCTATGTTGAAGAAGTGCCTAGGTGATCCAGCATCAATCTTACCTGTTGAAGGTTTGGGGGTTGGTGAAGACTTGTCTTATGAGGAGGTACCGGTTGAGATCTTAGACAGACAGGTCAAGCGGCTGAGGAACAAGGAGATTGCCACAGTGAAGGTATTGTGGAGAAATCATCTTGTTGAGGGTGCTACGTGGGAAGCTGAGGCCGACATGAGGGCCCGCTACCCTCACCTGTTCAGCTCTTGAGGTTAGACTTTATACTCTTAAACCTATGTTTCCTTACCTCCCCGTATTTTGTTGCTATTGATTGACTGTGTATAGTGCTTTTATTATGATCTGACTGGCATTACAACGTGAAGTAGTAGTGTCATTCGGGGACGAATGTTCCTAAGGGGGGGATAATGTAACAACCCTAAAAATGAAAGAGATCAAGACTTAGGTTTTTCAAGAATGCTTGCATTAGACCAAGGTCACACGATTGATACGCGTAGAACCAGACCTCAGAACCCTTACTACGACCAAGCCAACTAACTTGGGGAGTTAATTGAGCTTGGAAAGGTTGGAACCAACCATGTGAGGCTCACGAAAATGAAGATTTAATCGAAAGAGTTTTTACCGGACTCAAAAGAAGAAATTTTAAGTTTTGAGGGTCCAAGGGTAAAATGGTCTTTTCCAGGCCAAGGGTAATATTGTAATTACCCTGAGAAATTAATTATTTAATTAATTATTTAATTGAAGGAAGAAATTTGGGTGGGGCAACCCGAAGTGACCCATTTTCGCAAATGGGAGTCACTCGGGTTCGAGCCCCACTAGAAGCAAGGATTTAACTTGCTTTTATTTAATTAATGAATTAACTTAATTAAATAATAATATTAGCTGATTTAGGAAAAAGAAATCAGATTTTATTAATTATTAATTATTAATTTGACTAAGTCTTACCAACAAGTCCTAGTTCTAAGAGACCACTACTCCCATCTCCCTCTCTTTCACGTCAATCTCTCTCATTTTCACACTCTCTTCTGGCTGCCAAACGTGAGAAAGAATCAGAAAGAAAACAAGTTTCTTCACGCTTGAAGAATTCACACGCAAACCACAAACGAGAAAGCAATTCGATAACGTTAAGCAAAACGTAATACGCTAGTCGGGTAAGGTGTGAGTTTCGGTGTTTGGACTGATTTTTGGAGAGGTTCTTGGGCAGCATTCTCGTGGTTGAACAAGAAAACTAAGGTATGGGTCTTCTTACTCTTGGTCCCTTTCCCAAGAGACCCCTAGGACTCAGAATATTCGGCTCAAAACTAAGGTTGTTTTCCCCGTTGCATGTCCCTGTCATTAGCTCCCAACGAATTCGTAGGTTGGTATGAATGCTGGTAGACTTAGGATTATTGATGTTTGTGCTGGATATGAATGTGTTGGATGTACGTTAATTTATGAAAAATGACAACCCATGTATGTGTTCGGAATTATGTAAAATTATGTGCAAGTGTGTGACCATGGCAAGAGTTTCGGCCTTGTTGCTTTAATTTGTAAATGTTGTGGTTGTTAATTTACGTACACAAACTCATGAAGATCGTGATGTTCATAAAAAGGAAATGTGGCTGACTTAAATAAGGATTTTATAGCCAATAAATTCTATGAAAGATGCACTTAAAAATACGTTGAAGTGGATTCATGAACGAAATTTTGAACTAAGTAAAACATTGATGTTATGAGTTAAAAGTGACTAAACTTTCTAGCATTTTACAAGTTAGTTTTAGACTAAAGTTTAATGCATAAGAATCTGGAAATTTAGTTTAAAATAAAAGAATGAGGCCACTAGGAATTGAACCCGTGACCTCATCATTGGGCGAAATAACCCACGAAATGAGTGAGGGCTGGGGGGTTCGATCCTGGGTATGGGCGAGGGAATGAAGGAGAGAAAAATTAATGAGGGGAGTGGGATTCGAACCCACCACCCCTCGGCCAGAACTCAAGAAGAACAAAAATATAGAAAAAGAAAAGGATGTGAGGAGTGGGATTCGAACCCACGACCTCAAGATTGGGAATAGAGGAGGCGAAAATAAGTTTTAAAATAGGTGAGGCCGTGGGGGTTCGATCCCACGACCTCACTGTCCATGCTCTCAACTTAGAGAAAAATATTAAAATTATATGTATGGGGCTGTGGGGGTTCGAATCCACCACCTCACAACCCCTCGCGAAAATTAAATAAAAGTAAGGAGGCTGTGTGATGTTGGCATTGCCTGCAGAATTAGCTTCTGTTCATCCAGTCTTTCATGTATCTATGTTGAAGAAGTGCCTAGGCGATCCAGCATCAATCTTACCTGTGGAAGGTTTGGGGGTTGGTGAAGACTTGTCTTATGAGGAGGTACCGGTCGAAATCTTAGACAGACAGGTCAAGCGGCTGAGGAACAAGGAGATTGCCACAGTGAAGGTATTGTGGAGAAATCATCTTGTTGAGGGTGCTACGTGGGAAGCTGAGGCCGACATGAGGGCCCGCTACCCTCACCTATTCAGCTCTTGAGGTTAGACTTTATACTCTTAAACCTATGTTTCCTTACCTCCCCGTATTTTGTTGATATTGATTGACTGTGGATAGTGCTTTTATTATGATCCGACTGGCATTACAACGTGAAGTAGTAGTGTCATTCGGGGAGGAATGTTCCTAAGGGGGGGATAATGTAACAACCCTAAAAATAAAGAGGATCAAGACTTAGGTTTTTCAAGAATGCCTGCAATTAGACCAAGGTTCACACGGATTGATACGCGTAGAACCAGACCTCAGAACCCTTACTACGACCAAGCCAACTAACTTGGGGAGTTAATTGAGCTTGGGAAAGGTTGGAACCAACCATGTGAGGCTCACGAAAATGAAGATTTAATCGAAAGAGTTTTTACCAGACTCAAAAGAAGAAATTTTAAGTTTTGAGGGTCCAAGGGTAAAATGGTATTTTCCAGGTCAGGGGTAATATTTTAATTACCCTGAGAAATTAATTATTTAATTAATTATTTTAATTAAAGGAAGAAATTTGGGTGGGGCAACCCGAAGTGACCCATTTTCGGAAATGGGAGCCACTCGGGTTCGAGCCCCACTAGAAGCAAGGATTTAATTTGCTTTTATTTAATTTAATGAATTAACTTAATTAAATAATGAATATTAGCTGATTTAGGAAAAAGAAATCAGATTTTATTAATTATTAATTATTAATTTGACTAAGTCTTACCAACAAGTCCTAGTTCTAAGAGACCACTACCTCCCATCTCCCTCTCTTTCACGTCAATCACTCTCATTTTCACACTCTCTTCTGGCTGCCAAACGTGAGAAAGAAATTAGAAAGAAAACAAGTGTTCTTCACGCTTGAAGAATTCACACGCAAACGACAAACGAGAAAGCAATTCGATAACGTTAAGCAAAACGTAATACGCTAGTCGGGTAAGGTGTGAGTTTCGGTGTTTGGACTGATTTTTGGAGAGGTTCTTGGGTAGCATTCTCGTGGTTGAACAAGAAAACTAAGGTATGGGTCTTCTTACTCTTGGTCCCTTTCCCAAGAGACCCCTAGGACTCAGAATATTCGGCTCAAAACTAAGGTTGTTTTCCCCGTTGCATGTCCCTGTCATTAGCTCCCAATGAATTCGTATGTTGGTATGAATGCTGGTAGACTTAGGATTATTTGATGTTTGTGCTGGATATGAATGTGTTGGATGTACGTTAGTTTATGAAAAATGACAACCCATGTATGTGTTCGGAATTATGTAAAATTATGTGCAAGTGTGTGACCATGGCAAGAGTTTCGGCCTTGTTGCTTTAATTTGTAAATGTTGTGGTTGTTAATTTACGTACACAAACTCATGAAGATCGTGATGTTCATAAAAAGGAAATGTGGCTGACTTAAATAAGGATTTTATAGCCAATAAATTCTATGAAAGATGCACTTAAAAATACGTTGAAGTGGATTCATGAACGAAATTTTGAACTAAGTAAAACATTGATGTTATGAGTTAAAAGTGACTAAACTTTCTAGCATTTTACAAGTTAGTTTTAGACTAAAGTTTAATGCATAAGAATCTTGAAATTTAGTTTAAAATAAAAGAATGAGGCCACTAGGAATTGAACCCGTGACCTCATCATTGGGCGAAATAACCCACGAAATGAGTGAGGGCTGGGGGGTTCGATCCTGGGTATGGGCGAGGGAATGAAGGAGAAAAAAATTAATGAGGGGAGTGGGATTCGAACCCACCACCCCTCGGCCAGAACTCAAGAAGAACAAAAATATAGAAAAAGAAAAGGATGTGAGGAGTGGGATTCGAACCCACGACCTCAAGATTGGGAATAGAGGAGGCGAAAATAAGTTTTAAAATAGGTGAGGCCGTGGGGGTTCGATCCCACGACCTCACTGTCCATGCTCTCAACTTAGAGAAAAATATTAAAATTATATGTATGGGGCTGTGGGGGTTCGAATCCACCACCTCACAGCCCCTCGCGAAAATTAAATAAAAGTAAGGAGGCTATGGGGGTTCGAACCCACAACCTCCCTACTTGGGGCGAATTAAGGAGTAAAATAATAGAGGTTGTAGGGGTTTGATCCCACAACCTCTTGGTTTAAGAAAAATGGGAGAATATCATGTTAATGAAAAAAATGAAAATGGGGTTGTGGGGGCTCGAACCCACAACCCATCGGCCAAATTCAAGAAAAAGGTTAAATAGAAAAGTAATCCTTCAATGTTAATATTGTGATTTATCTTAGAGTTAAAATATTATGAATATTAGAATAAAATCAACTAAAAATATAAATGATATCCAATTGATTCAAGTTAAAATCAATTAAAGGTGGACGGTAGAGCTACAGGATAATCGCTGCAGTTATTCGGACGTCCAGCATTCATCCGGCTTTGGTAGGTCCTCATGCTTTCGAGGATGCTACTATTTTATGTTCTAGCTTAGTTTAGGAGTTGAGCTAGTGGAGTATGTTACACTAGCGTTTCTTTCTTATTTTATTCAGACTATGTATTGGGCCATTTTGGCAATTATACAATTATGTTTATTGAACTATTCCTTTCAGTTGCTTATCTCTTAATGTTAGATGGTTGATGGTGAACAATTACGTATTAATGAGAATGTTTTTATAAGTATGTTAGGAAACAAAAAGTTTCAAATTTTCCGCTAAAATTAACCTATGTAAAGTAAGAATAACGTAAGTAGGCTTGTCTGCGACCTCTGAGAGGTCAACGACGCCGGTCTCGTCTGGGGTCTAGATTCCAGTCGTGACAATTTTTTATATTGGAAGTCCATGCACACATCCTTGAGGTTCCTCATACCAATCCCCCCCCTCATCATAAGGGAAGCTTATATTTTTCCATTAAGCCCAATGGTATTTTTTCCTATCACTTCGCCATCCCCGGAAAAAATCAGCCATTAGCATTTGAATTTGTTTAAGGACATTGGATGAAAGTGTTACTGCTGAAAGTAAATGGATAGGGAGTGATTGTAATACATGTTTAACCAACACTGCCCTACCACCATAACTAAGTTGTTTTGTTTTCCAACCTGTAATCATGCATACAACTTTGTTAATAAGATCAGAAAAATAAATAATCCTAGGCCTACCAACAAATAAAGGACAACCCAAATAGGTAATGGACCCTGTTTTTATCTGAAACAAATGATTCTTCTGATTCTGTCTCTAGTGTTGTTGAATGCATTGGAGTGTAACATGAAGTGGCTTTTGTCACCATTAATAAGCTACGCAGAAGTGTCTTCATATGCCTTGAGAGTTTGCATTAGGATTTTAAGGGTTCTGCATCTTCCAATAGTTAATAATATGTCATCTGCGAAGCTCAGGTGATTCACTTGTGGCCCCCTCATTTCCATGTATAAACCATGATAATCTGGGCTGGTTGTGTAGCCTGTTGAGAGATCTTGAAAGAACTTCTGCACCAAAAATAAATTGGGCAGGGGAGATGGGGTCACCTTTCTTGAGTCCTCTAGTGGAATGAAAGAAGCCATATCTCTTACCATTCACAATAACAGAGTACTAGTCATTGGCCATAATTCTTCATACCATATCAAATAAGAGTTCAGCAAACCCCATTTTCCTTAGAATAAGGCAAATATAAGACGAAGATACTCTGTCTTGAGCTTTTGCAATATCAAATTTTATAATGACATTGCTCCCAATGTTAGGTTTCTTGATCTGATGGATGATCTCTTGAGCTAGCATAATGTTTTCAGAAATACTTCTCCCCTTCACAAATCCGGATTGGTTAAGTGAAATCAGATTAGGAAGGATAGGACTAAGCCTTTTGCTCATCTATTTAGAAATAATCTTGCTAGTGAAATTGCTTAAGCTTATGGTCCTAAATTCAGTCAACTTGTTTGGGTTACTGACCTTAGGAAATAAAAATGCAAGAATGAGAAAAATATTTTTGGAATCATTTGGCCATAAAACAAAGCTTTAATAACACCAAAAAGATCATGCTTAATAATATGCCAACATTTCTTGATGAAATACCCATTCGCCCCATCCGGACCAGCTGCGGAATTGGAATTCATAGAACAAACCACACTTTTTAATTCTTCCATGCTTGGCATACTGGTAAGGCTGTCATTTTGCTCATTATTGACCATTATGGGAATGCAATCCAAAGTTTCCTCATTAATAACTTTGTCCTCTCATGTGAAAATGCTTTGAAAATGATCACATGCAGCCTTTGCAATCTTATCATCACCTTGCAGCCACTCCCCATTTTCCTTAATTTTGTGAATAAAGAGCTTCCTCCTTCTTCCTCTTATCAATGAATGGAAGTATTTAGAATTTTTATCACCCTCTTGTAAACAATTGTAGTTGTGTTTTTCGCTTCATGATGTTATCCTCCATCTTAAGAAATATAATATATTTAGCATTTATCTCATGGAGGGATATTTTGTTAGTCTCACTTTGATCCTAAATAAACCTTTCCTCAGCACAGTGAACTTTTTCTTCATAGTCCTTGACATTTAGGAAGATGTCACCAAATTCCTTTTTAGACCATGAACTAAGGGTATTAGAAAGTCGCTTCAACTTGTGATGAAATCTCCACATACTAGTACATTCAGAATACCTTTCCCAGCAAGCCTTTACTATTTCCAGGAACTTAGGATTGTCAACCCAACAATTGAGAAACTTAAAGTATTTGGTGTATTCAGTCTCTTTTGAAATCATATCCACGAGTAAAAGACATTGGTCAGAGCCACTAGAACATAAGTTTGTAATGGTAGTTTGAGGCATCATTTCCAACCATGTATCATTGACAAGAGATCTATCCTACCTTTTCCAAATTATATGATGGATACCCCTTTTGTTGGACCATGTATATTTCTGTCCACTAAAACCAATGTCCAACAGACCAGAGGCTTCAATGACAGCTATAAACTCTATACTTTTCCTCATATTGTAAGGGACCCCTCCCAGTTTCTCATCAACATCACTAATAACTTTGAAATCCCCAACAGAACACCAAGGTTTGTTATCCGCAGTAGCCTGTTGTAACATGCTGTCCCAAAGAGGTCTTCTGAGATGATCATTACACTTGGCATACAAAAAGGTCGTAACAAATTGCTTTTGTAGCTCATTGTGTTTAATCTCATAGGTTATGTGTTGTTCCCCCTCATCAAGAATGATACAATCAATATCACCATTCCAAAAAATCAAAATTTTGCCATTGCAATTACCCACGGCATTTTCCATAGTTAATTGAACTTTAAACTTTTGAATTTGAACACTGTCTGAAAAAGGTTCCAGAATAGCAATGATGGAAAGTTGATGAATCTTTTTAAGCATTTTGAGTCTTTCTATAAACCCTTGAGTGTTGATTCCCCTCACATTCCATATGATTGTACTAATCATTGAGATGATCTGGAGAAAAAGAGTCTAGTATTTGGTGTGCCTGTAGTGACAATATTGACATCCTGATTTTTGAAGTGAAACTTATCATGTTGTAAACCTTTTGGCGTCAGCCCTTGATTCCAGGTCACTTGTTGGAGTTCATCATCAAGACTTTGGTTTTGTTGAGGAATGAAGGACCTAATCAAGGCCTCACTAGTCTCATAATCATCATCCTGATCTTGAATGGATTAATTGTCTATATCCACCTCATACTCAGAGTTTTCAAGCTCATACTCATCAAAAAAAGGTGTAGTGTTGACTTGACAAACATGCTGTCTTTTATCAGGTGATTCTGTAGGGGGAGGGGTCATATACTTTGCTTGTAGGGAGGGAATTTCTAGGACTTGATGATCATTTACCATGATAAATTTTTTGCACTACTCTTCCTCCCTATTTTGCTCCCCCTTTCCTTCACTGTCTTGCTGCATATTTTGTCTACTCTTAGATGCATCTCTTTTTTGTTTACTTGGCTTTTTTTTGCTCTTAGAAGTAATATCAGTGTTGCTAGTACTTCCTTTGGTTCCCATGTTCTTACTCCTACAATCTTTATTTTGGTTATCATTTGGTCTTGTTTTCTCTTGATGTGTTGTTCTACCTCTTTTAGTGTTCACCTGTTGTGGTATTTCTGTTGGCTCTTGTTATTGACCTGCTGCTTTTGGAATTTTCCTGTTGGTTCTTAGTTGAGTCTCTAATGTCTGGGTTATGGTCAGAGTCATCCCCCTCATGCAAAACATGAGGCAAATTCCCCCCTTTGGTCACCCTTTCGTGGAAGTTAGTAAGGTTCTCCTAACAACCCCCATCCATCTCTCCTTCAACTTTAGCAGTATTGACAGTAGACAACTAAGATTTATCAGAGTTGAGTTGTATAGCTATGATACCTTATTGTTTGTTGTAGTCTCCCTCTCTTGTTGCTTTTTTTGTTTTCCTTTGTTCTTTTCATTGTCATACCTGTTCTGTGGTCCTTGTGCTATTAATTGTCCATTGTTGGTATCATCTTTCCTTGTTGTATTTTTCTGTTCCTATGTGCTTAAGTTGTTGAAAACATTTTGATGAAGGATAGTAGGAATACCTGTCTGTGGTGGCTTGGATTGTTATTCATCTGTGGTTGTCTGATTTTGTGTTGATGTAGGTTCCCATGATGTTTTTGGAGCTTTTTCCTCTTGTTGTCTGTGATTTCTTGTCCTTTGTGTTTGCCGTGCTTCTTCCCTCTGCTGTTTTGGTTGTGTCTGCCTTTTTATTTCCCAGTTGTTTTGTTGTTGTCTTTCCTCAACCTTTTTTTCCTTTCCTTGGTTGTTTGAATTATCTTTTTATTGCTGTTTCTCTTTATGTTTTCTCATCTTTTCACTTTACTTTTCCTTTCTCATTTTGTAATCATCATACCTCATTCTGACTTTATATTCTTCCTCATAGTGACCTTGATGCCTGCAGTACTCACAGTATGGTGGAAGGCTTTCATATTCAACTGGCTGTCACTTCCCTATTGTGAAGTCATCATCATTTAGACCTATACACACATGTTTAGGCCTAGGTTTGGTTAAGTCCACCTGCACCTTAACCTTTTCCGTACCTTCTCTTGATCTCTTGATAGAAGTTGTGTCTAAATACAAACTTTGCCTACCCTTTCAAGAAGAGGTGTAAGGAAAGGCTTTTTAAAGCAATGCCAAGGCAACCCTGGTAGTAACACCCATACAGGAACTAGATGAGTTTTCTCTTCAGGGCTGAAAGTGGGGGTCCAGGATTGTATTCTCATGAGCTTCCCTTCCATTGTCATCCTTTGTTGAGTCCAAGCAGTGTTGTAATCTAATTGGTTTTGCAGATCAATAAACAAATGTTTTGAATTATAGTGAGCAATGTTGACCTCCCCCCCCCCCCCACTTAGCTGAGCCTGTTGAATGAAACTTTTCCTTATAAGCTCCATCTTAGGCATAGTGTTTGTGAACTTCCCCACCAACATATATTTGCAGCCCAAAGTCAAGGTATGCATGTAATCGTGCATGTATAAATCACAGCAGGACAACCATATTTGGTTCTTTGTCTTGGGGTATTAATCACTATGTCAACTGTTTGAGCAGAATGGATATGCCTTAGTCTAGCATCCAGTGTTTGCACTACTGTATAAGGGGCTGGTTCTTTCACTTGATCCTGGTTGTTGGCCTGAATTTCACTAGGATTTTTAGTCTCCTTTTTTTTTTGTAGTGGGGTTACTTTGCTGATTTCTTGGATGAGGATTGGTGCGTTTGTCAAAGTTACTGGATATTTTAGGAAATTGTTTGAAGTAGTTGTTCTGCTCATCAGTAGCCTTAGAGGAATTTAGAGATTTGTTGCTCAAGTTCACCATTTCAGTGCTTTGGATTTGGCTAACATGCTTCTCATAGACCTCTACACTCTTCCCCTTGTACGTTATCACTAGTTCCCACAGATTTTTGTCCCATGGCATTGACATGCTCATGGCCAGCATTCACATAATGATTATTATTATAATTTGAGGTGGAGGAGAAGGCCTTACCAATCTGCTGATTTTCTTCCATTCAATTTACGTTCTACACCTTTGGTATAGTATCTTGGGTTCCTGCAAATTGACATGGGAATAGTTATGTGAAACAACACAGTTACGTACTTCTGATGTGTCTGCATTGCTTGGTCTTGATGATGTAGCCTTGACTCCAAAGGATAAATGTGAAGAGCTTTCCAATTCAATCACCTTCCTCCGTTGGTTGCTGGATGGCCTATCTGTATTCAAGTCTGTGCCTTGTTGATTTTGTGCCTTTCCTAGTTGAGCAGAGATATTGGTAAGCTGAACTTCGTGATTCATAGGATAGGTCCCCTTTTTGTCATCTTCACCATCTCCATTTGGCTCGACATAGCAAAAATCAGAGTTCATGTCACCAACGTTTGGACATAGGGTTAGGATTTAGGGTTAGGGTTAAGGTTAGGATTAGGGTTAGGGTGTAGGTTTTTTTTAGGTTTTATGGTTCAGGCTTTAGCATTTGACATTTTAAATCTATGGTTTAGTATTTAATGTTTTGGTTTTGGTATTTTGGACTTGGGGTTTTGGGTTTAGGGTTTAGGGTTAAGGTTAGGGTTAGGGTTAATGTTAGGGTTAGGGTTAGGTTTTAGGTTGTTTTTTAGATTTTAGGATTTGGGATTAAGGATTTGAGTTGTAATATCTATGGTTTAGTGTTTAATATTATGGTTTTGGTATTTTTGGCATTGGGTTTAGAGTTTAAGGTTTAGGGTTTAGGGATAGGGTTAAGGATAGGGTTAGGGTCAAGGTTCATGTTAGGGTTAGGGTTTAGGGTTTTATGTTTGGGGGTTTAGGATTTTTGGTTTAAAATATATGGTTTAGTGTTTAATGTTTGGGATTTGATATTTTGGTCTTGGGATTTTGGGTTAATGTCTTTGGGTTAGGGGTAGAGTTAAGTTAAGGTTAGGGTTTGGGTTAGTGTTAGTCTTTAGGTTTAGGTTTTTTGGACTTAGGGATTATGGTTTAGAATTTAAAGTTAGGGTTAAGGTTAGGGTTAGGGTGTAGGTTTCTCTTTTGATTTTATGGTTCATGATTTACCATTTGAGGTTTAAAATCTAAGGTTTTGTATTTAATGTTTGGGTTTTGGTATTTTGGCCTTAGGGTTTCGTGTTGATTGTTTAGGGTTAGGGTTAGGGTTAAGGTTCGGGTTAGGGTTAGGGTTTGTGTTAGGGTTTTGGATTTTGTTAAGTTTTTGGGTTTAGAGTTTAGAATTTAAGGTTTAATATCAATAGTTTAGTTTTTAATGTTTGGGTTTTGGTATTTTGGGCTTGCGGTTAGGGTTTATGGAAGGGTTAGGGTTAGGGTTAATGTTAGAATTAGGGTAAAGGTTTAGTTTTTTTTTGGGTTTTAGGGTTTGTGGTTTAGGATTTAAGGTTTAAAATCTATGATTTATTGTTTAATGTTTGGGTTTTCATTTTTACTTAAGTTTTTATTTTATTTTTGGACTTAGGGTTTAGGGTTTAGGGTTAGGGTTACGATTAGGATTAGGGATAGGGTGTTGGTTTTGTTTTTAGGTTTTATGGTTCAGGGTTCAGCATTTGAGGTTTAAAATCTATGGTTTCATATTTAATGTTTGGGTTTTGGTATTTTGGGCTTAAGGTTTCGGGTTATTGTTTAGAGTTAGGGTTACGGTAAAGGTTAGGTTAGGTTTAGGATTTGGTATTTTTTAGGTTTTTGGGATTAGGGTTTAGGATTTGAGCTTTAATATCAATAGTTTAGTGTTTAACGTTTGGGTTTTGGTATTTTGGGCTTGGGGCTTAGGGTGAATGGTAGGATTAGGGTTAGGGTTAATGTTAGGGTTAGGGTTAGGTTATAGGTTATTTTTTATATCTTAGGGTTTGGGGTTAAGGAATTGAGTTGTAATATCTATGGTTTAGTGATTAATCTTAGGGTTTTGGTATTTTGGGCTTTGGGTTTAGGGTTTAGAGTTTAGGGTTAGGGATAAGGATAGGGTTAGGGTTAGTGTACGTGTTAGGGATAGGGTTAGGGTTAGGGTTTAGGTTTTTATTAGGTTTTAGGATTTGGGGTTTAGGATTTTTGGTTTAAAATCTATGATTTGGTTTTTAATGTTTGGGTTTTCGTATTTTGGGCTTGGGGTTGTGGGTTAATGGTTTAAGGTTAGGGTTAGGGTTTAGGTTAAGGTTAGGGTTAGGTTATAGGTTTATTTAGGTTTTAGGATTTTTGGTTTAGGATTTGAGGTTTAAAATATATGGTTTAGGGTTTAATACTTGGGTTTTCATATTTTGAATTTATGTTTTTTTAGACTTATGGTTTAGGGTTTAGGGTTTAGGGTTAGGGTTAGGATTACGGTTAGGATGTAGGTTTTTATTAGGTTTTATGGTTCAGAGTTTAGCATTTGAGATTTAAAATCTATGCTTAGTATTTTATGTTTGGGTTTTCGTATTTTGGTCTTAGTGTGACATCCCGCCATAATTTCAGCCTTATTCTGCGTCCGGAAAGGGGCAGATTGTTCTAGAGTTGTGCGAAGAACTCTAGAACCTTTTAAGACTCTCAAGGAGGCTAGAGAAGGTCCCAAAATAGTGTAAAATTCTCTAGAAAGGGAACCAAGGTGTAAATATATTAGGGACTTGTAAAGTAAATATTAATTGCACTTTAGTCCCGAGGAAGTAGTATAGATAGAGGTGCCCCTCATTTGCAACGGCACCAAGCAAAGCTGTAAACATTCTCCAAGTTTAATACAAAGCCTTCTTCAAAGCTCTCTTCCTTGTTCTTTCTAAGTATCTCCAAGCAATCTCCTAGCGTTCCAAGTCTTAAAGGCTTCCTTTAACTTACAAGATCTTTAAAGATTAGTGAGTAAGTCGTCAGCGCCGCATGGAGTCTTAGCAAATACTCTAAGTCCGTGACAACGTGGTATCAGAGCAAGGTTGGTTCTCAGGGAATGGCTACTGAAGGAGCCGTGAACAACGCTAGCATCACCAACGTCCGTATGGATGGTTGAAAGAAGAAACAAAAGGGCAAGAAACACAAAAAGGGTAATGAGGAGGTGCTGCCCGATCCCACACCTAGCGAGGTGCTAACATCTCATCCTCCCTAGACTTCCGAAGGAAGTCATGATGAATTGGGCGAATAAGCCGTAGACGTCACCGCTGGAGAAGAATGGGTCGCAAGGGTTGAAGTGGCAAGGCAGGCCGTGGAGATATTAGGCCGGTGCATTAATGTGGTCGACGGAAAGTTCAAGACCCTTGAGGACTTCACCCTTGAAGAGAATGAGAACATCCATAAGGATTTGGAGGGTCGCCAGTGGGCCGAGTTCGAGATGAAGGAGGCCATCACTTGCTTGGAGTGTCGGCTTATGGAGGCTCTTAGCACGATCGAGACGCTGAAGGCCGAAGTTAAAATACTCAAGGAAGACACGGAGGTTGGAGGATCTGCATCACCCGACCGTGATAGGGAGGCCAGGGTCGAGGCTCCCAAGCCACCCATATTCAAGGGCGTCCGTGATGCTCAAGAGGTGGAAAACTTTCTATGGCACTTGGAGAATTACTTCAAGTGTAGTCGGGTGAAAAGCGACGAGAATAAGATCAACACTGCCGTGTTGTATCTGTCCAAGATGTCCATGCTATTCCGTGCACCATCAAAACGTGGGATCAATTCTGCAAAGAATTCAAGAAAGCCTTCGTCCCTAACAACGTTGTGTACGAGGTTAAGCGCAAGTTCCGGGAATCAAAGCAAACAGGAAGCATTCGGGCATACGTTAAGGAGTTCACAACTTTAATGCTTCAAATTCCCAACATCACAGATGAGGATATACTGTTTCACTTCATGGACAGACTACAGAATTTGTCCAAGATGGAGTTGGAGCGGCGATAGGTCAAGACCATAGATGAAGCCATCACACAAGCCGAGTCCTTGAAGGACTTCAAGCTTGAATGACATGATAAGGCGAAGGTCAGAGATGCAAAAAGTAGTCACGCCAAAGGTGGGGGAGATCATGGCCGTGGCAAGGAGCAACATTCACACCCCAAGCAACACGACCCCCACAAGACGGACAGCAAGCGATTCGGGCGCCAGAATAATACGGAGATGTTGGCGTAGACCAACAAAGAAGATGGTTGCTACATATGTGGTGGACCGCACGGTTATGCTAGGTGCCCCGAGATGAAGAACCTTGGTTCCATCCTACGTGAACGGAACGAGAAGGACGCATAAGAGCAAGGGCAGGACACGGGCACGACGCAGCTGGGTATGGTTTGATTGTGCGGTGCGATAGCCAAGCACACCGAGAAGCCAGGAGACTTCAGCATGCAGTATGTAGACATCTCTATAAATGGACGACCAACTCGTGCCATGGTAGACTCTGGGGCAGAAGCCAACTCATGACCAAGACGGCAGCAGAGAGGTTAGAGCTGAACTTTGTGCCAAGCAACACCCGCCTCAAGACAGTTAACGCCCCATCACTCCCGTGTGCGGGGTCTCCCAAGGAGTAAGAATCACGTTGGGGAAGTGCCAATAAGGAAAGACAAATTTTACCGTCGCTCCTCTAGACATATTCGACATCATTCTTGGGCAAGAGTTCTTCCAACGCTGCCAAATGATGATCGGTCCCTACCTACAACGACTCATGGTCATAGAGCAGGAAAGGTCATGCATGGTACCTCTAGTCAAGGTGCCAAAGAAGGAATGACACGCCCACTTATAGGTCATGCAGATTGTGAAGGGCCTAAAGAAAGGAGAACCAACGTTTCTATCTACCATTGCAAGTTCGGGAGAAGACAATGGTACTATGAAGTCCTTGCCACCGCTCATAAAGAAGGTCCTTGAAGAAAACAAGGACATGATGCCGGAAGACCTGCCGAATACTCTACCTTAGAGGCGCGAGGTAGATCACAAGATCGAGTTGGAGGTCGGTGCCAAGACACATGCACATGCCCCTTACCATATGGCTCCACCTGAGTTAGATGAGCTTAGGAAGCAATTGAAGGAGCTCTTCGAGTCCGGTCACATCCGTCTATCCAAGGCACCTTATGGCGCGCCCATGCTGTTCCAAAAAAAGAAAAAGGGGTCGTTACGCTTATGCATCAACTATCGGGCGCTCAATAAGGTTACAGTTAAGAACAAATATCCGATCCCGCGAAGTGCAAATTTGTTCAATAGACTTGGACCGGACAAGTACTTCACAAAGATGGATCTCCGGAAAGGCTAATACCAAGTGTGCATCGCATAGGGGGATGAGCCAAAAACAGTGTGCGTGACTAGATACGGAGCATACGAGTGGTTGGTGATGCCTTTTGGCTTAACCAACGCACCCTCACCCCTTTGCACGCTGATGAAAAAAATATTTTATCCCTAGTTTGACCAGTTCTTGGTGGTGTACTTAGATGAGATAGTCATCTATAGCAACACCCTAGAGGAGCACGTGGAGCACTTGAGGAAAGTCTTACGGGAAAACAAGCTTTATGTCAAGCAGGAGAAGTACGAGTTCGCCCAGCATGAGGTGCACTTCTTAGGCCATGTGATCAGCCAGGGAAAACTACGGATGGACGAGGTGAAAATTCGAGCGATACAGGAGTGGGAGGCGCCAACGAAGGTGACCGAGCTACGATCCTTCCTTGTACTTGTGAACTACTATCGCAGGTTCATCAGTGTCTACTCCGCAATAGCCGCTCCACTGACCGAGTTATTGTAGCAGAATAAGTCGTGGGTTTGGAGCGAGGAGTGCCAAAAGACGTTCGAAGGTCTCAAGGACGCAGTGACAGAAGAGCCGATCTTGACGCTACCCCACTTTTCCAAGACCTTCTAAATACATACAGATGCCTCAGAATTTGCCATTGGGGGAGTCTTAATGCTGGATAAACACGTAATAGCATTCGAAAGCCGCATGCTAAATGATATCAAAAGGCGTTACACGGTGAAAGAGAAAGAGATGACGACCATTGTACATTGCCTATGCACGTGGAGACAATACTTACTAGGCTCCACGTTCGTTGTCTAGACCGACAACGTGGCCACTACCTACTTCCAGTCACAAAAGAAGATCACCCCGAAGCAAGCTAGATGGCAAGACTTCCTGGGAGAATTTGACTACGTCTTGGAGTATAAGCCAAGAAGGGGCAACATCGTGACCGACGCACTAAGTAGAATGGACGAGCTTGCTACCATCACTACAGCTCACTGTGACATTCAAGATGCAATTAAGGATGGCATGCAACACGATCAAGAGGCCAAGAAGCTGATGTAGTTGGATGCCCAAGGCAAAACCAGGTGCTTTTGGGTAGAAAATGGCTTCTTGCTCACTACTAGTCGGAGGGTCTATGTACCCAAGTTCAGGTCTATCAGGCGGCGCATCATAAAGAGAAGCCACAACACACCGTGGGCTGGGCATCCGGGACAGAGATGTACGAGGGCGCTGATCGAGGCTATTTACTTCTGGTCACGCATGCGGGACAACATTGAGTGCTATGTGCAGACTTGTCTTGTGTGCTAACAAGACAAGGTGGAGCAAAGGCAACCGGGAGGGTTACTAGAGCAACTACCCGTAGCAGAACGCCCATAGGAGAGTGTGACCATGGACTTCATCACTTTCTTGCCGAAGTCCGACGGGTTTGGTACTATCATGGTCGTGGTGTATAGGTTTTAAAAGTATGCTACCTTCATGCCCGCCATAGCCGGTTGCACCGCAAAAGAGGCTGCTCGATTATTCTTTAAGAACGTGGTAAAATATTGGGGGCTTCTGAGACATATCATTAGCGATCGAGACCCCCACTTTACCGGGAACTTTTGGAGAGAGTTGTTTGAGATACTTGAAACAGAGCTTCACTTCTCCACAAGTTTCCACCCGCAGACCGACGGCGAGACCGAACGCGTCAACGCCCTACTAGAGTGCTATCTAAGGCACTATGTTAGTGCGCATCAGAAGGATTCGGCCAAACTCCTAGATATGGCGCATCTTTCCTACAATTTGCAGAGGAGCGAGTCCACCGGGCGCACACCATTTGAGTTGGCGAAAGACCAATCCCCCCAAACTCCGCATTCGTTGCCGACTGCTTTTGAAGGAAAGAGTTTGGGTGCCTACCATCTTGCCAAGGGATGGGAGGAGCAGCTTGACACTGCCAAGTCCTACTTGGACAAGGCAGCCAAGAAGATGAAGAAGTTCGCCGACCGCAAGCGTCATCCCATGGACTATAAAGAAGGCGACAGTTCAAGGCACTAAGAGGCGTCCATCAAAACTTAGTGCGCAAATATGAGGGTCTGTTCAAGATCGTTTCCAAGGTGGTCAAGATCTCGAACAAGTTGGAGTTACCTCCACACTTAAAGATCTATACGGTGTTTCATAGGAGCATCCTCAAGCCATATCATGAGGACAAGGAGGATCCTAGCCGGAACTGATCACAACGGGCACCCATTTTTGTCACCGCCTTGCACGACCGGGAGATTGAAGCCATCATAGATTATAAATCCAAACGGAAGCAAGGTAAACAAGCCACCGCCATGTTCCTAGTACATTGGAAGGTACAAACTCTAGAGGAAGCCACATGGGAGAAATATGAAGATTTGTGGAAATTCAAAGACAAAGTCCAGGAGTTTTTGCAGCAATGCGCCGCGGATGTTGCATTATCAGGTAGGGGAGCGTGTGACATCCATCATAATTCCAGCCTGATTCTGCGTCCGGAAAGGGGTAGATTCTTCAAGAGTTGTGCGGAGAACTCTAGAACCTTTTAGGCCTCTCAAGGAGGCTAGAGAAGGACCAAAAGTAGTGTAGAATTCTCTAGAAAGGAGACCAGAGTGTAAATATTTTAGGGACTTGTAAAGTAAATATTAATTGCACTTTAGTCCCTAGAAAAGTAGTATAAATAGAGGTGCCCCTCATTTGCAAAGGCACCAAGCAAAGTTGTAAATATTCTCCAATTTTAATACAAAGCCTTCTTCAAATCTCTCTTTCTTGTTCTTTCTAAGTCTTTCCAAGCATTATCTTAGCGTTCCAAGTCTTAAAGGCTTCCTTGAACTTACAAGATCTTGAAAGTTTAGTGAGTAAGTCATCGACGGTCGCACAGAGTCTTAGCAAATACTCTATGTCCGTGACATTAGGGTTTTGGGTTTATGGTTTTGTGTTAGGTTTAGGGTAAAGGTTAGGGCTAGGTTTAGGTTTAGGGTTTTGAATTTTTTTAGGTTTTTGGGTATACAATTTCGAATTTGAGGCTTAACATCAATGGTTTAGTGTTTATAGTTTGGATTTTGGTATTTTGGGCTTGTGGTTTAGGGTTTATGGTAGGGTTAGGGTTAGGGTTAATGTTAGGGTTAGGGTTAGGGTTAGGTTTTATGTTGTGTTTTATGTTTAGAGTGTGGGGATAAGGATTTGAGTTGTAATATCTATGGTTTAGTGTTTAATGTTAGGGTTTTGCTATTTTTGCTTTGAGTTTAAGGTTTACGGTTTAAGGTTAGAGTTAAAGATAGGGTTAGGTTTAGGGTTCGTGTTAGGGATAGGGTTAGGGTTAGGATTTATGGTTTAATGTTTGGGTTTTAGTATTTTGGGATTGGTGATTAGGGTTTGATGTTTAAAATCTATGGTTTGGTATTTAATGTTTGGGTTTTGGTATTTAATGTTTGGGTTTTGGTATTTATAGCATAGGGTTTTGGATTTATGGTTTAGGGTTAGGATTAGGGTTAGGGTTAGGGTTTTGAATTTATGGTTTAGGGTTAGGAGTAGGGTTAGGGTTATGGTTAATGTTAGGATTAGGGTTAGGGTTTAGGTTGTTTTTTAGGTTATAGGATTTGGAATTAAGGATTTGAGTTGTAAAATTTATGGTTTAGTGTTTTATCTTATGGTTTTGGTATTTTGGGCTTTGGGTTTAGGGTTTAGGTTTTAGGGTTAGTGTTAACGATAGGTATAGGGTTACGGTATGTGTTAGGTACAGGGTTAGGGTTAGGGTTTAGTTTTTTTTAGATTTTAGGTTTTGTGGTTTAGGATTTTTTTTAAAAAATCTATGGTATAGTGTTTAATGTTTGAGTTTTGGTATTTTGGGCTTGGGGTTTCGGGTTAATGGTTTTGGGTTAGGGTTAGAGGGTTTGGGTTAGTGTTTAGTTTTTTTTTAGGTTTTAGGGTTTGTGGTTTAGAATTTGAGGTTTAAAGTCAATGGTTTAGTGTTTAATGATTGGGTTTATGCATATGAGTTATTGTTTTTTTAATACCCTTGGAGGGGTATGGTCTGAGCTACACCCTAGGCCTTTTTATTTATAAAAGAAAAAAGTACAAGGAGAGGGATATAAACCTTACCTTCGACCTATGGTGGTTCAGAGTTAACTTTCAAACAAAGGAAAATTAATTCTTCCCCTTACATAAAAAATATCCACGAAACTAAGCACCTAATGAGAGGACTACTCTCGATTCAAAGGTTCTAGGAAAATAAACTTGGGAGACTCTCCCTTTATAATTACTAAACAAAAAACTATCCTAACCTATTCAAATGAGCCATAGCTTTGAGTTATGGCTACATTTAAAATGGGTGGAAACTTGTATATCCGATTCCTTAAGTTTCCTAATCTTCCTCCTTCTAAAACTTGGCATTTCTTGAGTGTCAAGATGATAGTAGGCCTTGGTTTCTGTTGGTAGTAGTTGATTGTCAAAAAACACCTTAGGAGTAGTGACTGTGTGGCTTAGTTTTGATAAGGAGTCAGCCACAAAATTAGCTTCTCTAAAGATGTGTTTGCACTTGAATTCTTGGGTTTGATTGATGATAACTTGCAGCTTTTCCACTTGTGTCATTATGATCCATTTGAGGTTGGTCTTGTGTGCAAGACAGTTACCAGAAGCTGTGAATCCACCTCTAGCAGAATTTTTCTATACTACAGTTCCAGCCCCAAAGTTAGACCAAAAATAGCAACTTCAAGTTCTAATTGGTTGTTTGTACCAACACCAAGTGGAACAGCAAATGCCATCACCATCTCGCAGGTTTGATCCCTTATGATTCCACCTGCTCCAATCTTACCAGGATTGTTAATCGCACTTCCATCCGTATTGATTTTGATCCACTGTTCTGGTTTTTTTTCCATGCCACCATAGTTACTTTTGTATCATGGACACATGTTTCCCCTAGTTGAATTAAACCATTCCAAGTTGAGGGCCATTTAATTTGAGGTAAGGTTGCTTTCAATAGCTTGTAGCTATCCTTATACATAGCATGTTTAGCCCTGGTGATGTTGGATGGTTTCCTCCCATATTTGTTGGCCCACCTGTTCTTCCAGAGATTCCAGCAAATGAAAATAGCTGTTACATTCCGGGAAATCATATGTCTAATGAAGATCCCATTATGCCCTTAGGATGTCCTATTAGGGGTACATAGGCACCCCAATGCCCAATATTTAGAAATATTGGGCATAATATAGAAAAATTGGCTAAGGGATATTAGCCAATGTTCTATATACGAATAAGAAATATACTTTTTGGGTTGTCATACCCAATCCAAGATTCATTGAACAAGAAGTGTACCTACAATGAAGACCCTAAGATAAAAACACAGTGGATCTTTTATGCATAAGGTATGAGGCATCCAAGTGTCAAGCCTAGATACCATAGCACATGACCATTTAAAATGATCATGTAAATTAAGCAGTGCCCAAGGACATGGTGAGGGTCCTTGGGACAATAAGTAAACATTCCCAAAGGAACCATAAATAATAGTTAGTTAGGAAAGTACAACCAATACATTTGCAAGCACATGTGCAAGACATGTGAAGAAGCGGCCAAAGGAGGGGACCACCATAACCGAATTCAGTTAGGATAGTTAAGGGGAAAATGTGCACAAGGGACCACTCCATGTTGGGCCTAACTTCAAAACAAATTCTAGACTCTAACATAGTTGCCCTAAATAGCTAACTAACCTAGGACCATACGAAATAAACTAATTAATGCACCTGACAACCTAAGACTTAACCGGGTGACACTAACCTAGTACTAGTTGAAAAGACAACCTAGTAGCTAACCTAGGATGATCTAAAAGGTTAGTTATGGTCATAACAACTTAGGGGTACTTTAGTAACTCCCCTAGGTTACCTAATTAATTAATTTAGAAACTTAATTAATTTTTTTAAAAGGCTAAAACCGAAACTACAAAGGAAATTTCCAGATTTCGGTTATGACGAGAAAGTGACAACCTAGTAACTAACCTAGGATGGTCCGAAGAGTTAGTTAACGTCCTAACAACCTAGCGATACTTTAGTAATTACCCTAGAATACTTAATTAATTAATTTAGCAACTTAATTAATTAATTTAAAGAGGCAAAACCGAAATCTCAAAGTAATTTTCAGATTTCGGTTAAAATAAGAAAAAGACAACCTAGTACCTAACCTAGGATGGTTCGAAGGATTGGTTATGGTCCTAACGACTTAAGGGTACCTTAGTAATTACCTTAGGTCACCTAATTAATTGAATTGAAATTTAATAATTGGTTTAAATAATCAAAACGAAATCCTTTCACTAACCTAGTATAATTCAAGAAACATCCTAGTACTTAACCTATGATGGTCCTAAATGGTTGATTATAGTTCCAATGACTTAGGGGTACTTTATTACTTACCCTAGGTCCCTAAATTAATTAAATTAAGGATTTAATTAATTAATATAAAGTCAAAATGTTGACTGAAGCCATAGTCAACACCAATTTCCAGATTTGACTAACTGTTATGTTCTCCTATGTTTAGTAAACTTAGGAAGGGCGTTTTGGTAATTGGTTAATTAGTTTATTAAATTAACTTATTAAACCTAAGTTGTATAATTCAAGATCAGTTCTTAAACCTAAAAATCACGTTCAAACTCATAGAAAAGGCGACGCAAAAACAGCAAGCAACGAACGAAAGAAAAATAGAAAATTCCATTGATTCTCTTAGGCGATTTCAAGGATTTCTTCAAGGTTTCGTACAAGGTGGTATTCGTAGATTAAATTCTACATAAGGTATGGGTTTATATACTGGACTTATTTCTCCAAGAAAACTTTCTTTCCAATGAATTCAACGATCTTGAAACTAGGGTTGTTCCCGTTCTCATCGAACTCCTTGTCCCTAGTATCCTTTTCGATTTCAATGTTGAATAGGTTAGAGATCATGTTGTTGGTATGTGGTGCTGGTTGTTCTTAACATGTATTGTTCTTGAATGATGAGTATCCAATGAACCTATACACTTGTAGTCGCGTAAAGTTAATACTATCATGAAAACTAAGAATCGATGATATTCAAAGAACGTCCGTGATTGTGTAAGGTGATTTATGTGTATCGGCCGAATATTGACTTGCTGTTGTTGTGATGTTATTAAGATATTAAAGTCATCAAATGTTAATATGATACTGTCCAATATGTCTTAAAAACGTTACCCTAAAGTCATGAACTAAGATTCGTTAAGAGAATGATACTATGTTAAGATGTGTCTGAAAATGTTATGTACAAAGATGATTACGGTTTGTTGTGCATACCTACTGTTAATGTGACTTGTTCATGATGTTGTGTTTGTTAAATGATCATATTATACTGTCCAAGATGTTTAAAAACGTTATGCCTTAAATTATGTTATAAGGTTGGCTAAAAATATCTCCATGATATTCTCAAGACCAGTGCCTAGTGAAATTATGATTTGTCCCAACAAATTGGCTAGTAAAACATATGTCTAATCATATTACTTCCAAAACATGAAAATTCATACCTATCTCTACATTAATGAACTCATAACATAGGGTATGTCAATCAATGGGACATGTCCCAACATACCCTATCCACACGAACTTGTGAACGTAAAAATATTGAATTGTTCTTGTAAGTTAATCAAAGGTTAAAAGTTCAAGTGTAGTGAAAGTTTGGCTTATGCCAATAAATTGTCCTACAATATTATCTCCAAAAATATGTAATCGAATTGGCTAATGATTCCATGAAATTATATTTCAATGAATGTTTGGCTTGTGCCAATAAATTGACTATGAAGTTATTTCCAAAATTTGTAGGCCAATACTAATCATATGCCAATCTTGTGTGGCCAAAACAATGAAATGACAACTCAAATACTTCTAAACTAATTCAATGAATCCATAACCAAGGGCATTCCATTCATTGGGAGAACTCCCAACAAGCTCTACAAGAATGAACTATGAACATATGTAACTCATTGAAAGAAGTGTTCATCATCAATAACCGATGAAATGAAGCTACTACACTAAAGTAAAGAAGTAACGTGAGTTATAACATAATTAAAGGGGTATAAATTAAGTAAGTGACCAGAATGGGGTGTTAAAGGAAGTGAGACAAGTCTTACTTACACCTAAGCTACTATGTTGAAAGAATATTCACGAATGAAGGTGTTAGAATGTGTGAGATTAGTCTCATTAACACCTAAGGATGAAATGTACGGACAATTCATGTTTCATCAATGTAAAGTAAGGATGATATGTAAGGACAATTGACATTTCATCAATGTAAAGAAAGGGTGATATGTAAGGAGAATTCACATTTCACCAATGTAAAGTAAGGATGATATGTAAGGACAATTCACATTTCATCAATGTAAAGTAAGGATGACAAGTCATTAAAAGAGTAAGTAAATCTCAATCTAGAAGCAAGCTTCCACAATACTCTAGTCAACTCTAAAAGATAAAGAAGATAATGAAAGTGAGCACAACACCGATAGACTAGTTATGAGTGGTGATGCCTTCCTTCGGGAAGGGCGGAGGTTCACGTAATTCTCATGAAGATGAGACTGTCCACCAAGGTGGTTATGGGTCTCCCTAAATCTCCTAGTCTTCGAACTATGTCTAGCCAACATAGGAACTAGCCAGTGGTTTCCACCTAAGCGAGCTAGGCATGTTTGGTTTCACTTTGGCCGGTGATTCCACTCCTTTTCGGTGTGGGGCAGACACTGGATTTCATGTTTAGCTCACATGATCTATGTCAGTTAATGCTCACGATATGTTCTTGGTTCACTATAGTCGTGAGCCACTCCATTTTAGTGTGGAGTGAACACTTGAGATGGATACGCCTTAGCCGGGGATCACCCCTTTCCATGTGTGGGGCAGACACGAGATTCCATGAGTATCTCACATGGTCTAAGATTCATTTTAACCGGTGAATCACCTCTTTTCAGTGTGAGAGAGACAGTGGATTTCATGTTAAGATCACATGATCTTAATCCTAATGATGTCACTATGAAAGTGAGAATGATGATGATGATGGAACGTATGTTCAAAGTGAGCAATGATGAAGAGCTTAAGAATGTCAAGTGCCAATATTACACTCATGAAGTTTCAGTAAATTATGGGCATAGCCAAATAAGATTGGCTTATAATGAGTTCTTATATGATGCTAATAAAGGAAAGTAGAAAGGAATGTTAATTAAATACCTCATAACTTCCCTAACACGAAAGTAATGAAATAAATTGCATGGCCAATATAGAATGGATTATGAAATGTTTATGGATACTTAGAGTAAAGAATGACTCCATATAAGGTAGTGAAATCATTCCTTAGTCCTTGGACTACTAACATCGATTCATTGTAGTTGTGGGTATGGGACTACAATGAGTCATTGCACTTGTAAGTAAAACATAGAACTAAAGGAATTATTGAACTACACAACAACAAGAAGAAAAAGACTGAAAATAAAACTAAGTATGGGAAAAAGGGCTCTCGGGTTTGGGAGGATTAAAATTTCAAATCTTCACTCGAGGTTTTCTAAAATTATGTTGATGATACTAATTTTTTTTAATCATAGAAAACGAGTTGTGTGCTTTGAATGCATTAAAATACATCATATTCATAACACAATTCACAAACAACGAATTAGGAAAGTCTAATACTAGACTTTTCAGAAATGGCATGTTGCTTAGGAAGATCTTTTATTGATCATGCATAGCTTTGTGTGTATGTGTGCATACACCCATACTTAGTACAAGTGGTGTACTAACCCCCTACTATTTACTATTTTTATAGGTGCAGGTCAGAGGGCAGATTGACGTCACTTGCAGCGGTTTGGACTTCAGCGTTTCTCCAGACCATTTGGTAGGTCCTCCTGATTTCGAGGATGCTACAACTTTATTCTAGCTTTAGATATATACGTAGCTAGTGGATGTTGTCCCTAGCGTTTCCTTTGTATTTCATTTCGAACCTTTTGATTTAAGGCCGTGTTTGGCAAATTATTTATATTATATTCATCTTCAGTTTTGAATTGATTCTTTATGTTAGATTGTTGTTCTCTTTATGTTGAGCTTAGTATATGATGTAAATTTGTTTTAACTATGTGAGGTCTATGTATACTTCCTACTTATAAAAAGTTTTAAATTTTCCGCAAATTTAACTAGATGAATATGATGAATGCAAGATGAGGCTTGTGTGCGACCTCTGAGAGGTCAACGATGCCGGTGGATTTCGGATTCAAGAATCCGGGTCGTTACAATAGTTGTGGCCTGTAGAAGGAGTTTGTGTGTGTAACGACCCTAAAAATGAATAGGATAAAGACTTAGGGTGTCAAGAATGCTTGCGATTAAACCAAGGTTCACACGGATTGATACGCGTAAAACCAGACCTCAGAACCCTTACTACGACCAAGTCAACTAACTTGGGAGTTAGTTGAGCTTAGAAAGGTTTGAACCAACCATGTGAGGCTCTCGAAAACAAAGATTTAATCGAAGGAGTCTTTACCGGACTTAAAAGAAGAAATTTGAAGTTTTTAGGGTCCAGGGGTAAAATGGTCTTTTCTAGGCCAAGGGTAATATTTTTATTACCCTGAGGAATTAATAAATTAATTAATTAATTTAATTAAAAGAGCTATTCGAATTTGGGGCGACCCGAAGTGACCCATTTCGCAAATGGGGTGCCACTCGGGTTCGAGCCCCACTAGGAGCAAGGAATTGATGATTTAATCATCAATTAAAATCTATTCATTAAGGGTAAAATGGTATTTTCACTTATTAGTTAAAATAAATCAGATATTTATTAAGTTAATTAAATCCTATTTTTGACTAAGTCTTGAATTTAGTCTCCTAATCCTAATAACTCTCTCCCTCACGTTTCTCAACTATCTCTCACGATCTCAAATCTCATTCTCTCACGCTCTGACTACCTAAAAAGCTCAAGAACAGTTTAATAACAATTATTCTTCACACTTGAAAGAAAAACACACAAAAAGTTTTAAGAAAAAGCAAGGAAATCAAAAGCGTTAAGGCAAGAGAGGTTTCCGTCGAGTTGGTGGTTGAACTTTAGGTGAGTTTGGGCGTGGTTTGGAGGAGTTTCCGGGCAGCAGCATCAAGCTTGAACAACGTCAAAAGGTATGGGTTTCTCTCCTGGAATTCTTTCTCCAAGGGTACTTTCAAGCTCTTGAAAACTAAGGTTGTTCCCCTTTGTATGTCCTTGTCCTTAGCTCCCAAACGAAATCGTAGGATGGGTATGTTGTGCTGCTAGATTTAGGCATGATTGACCTGTTTATATTAAATGTGAACATGTTTATGTGAGGGAAATTACAAAAACGATATTCAAAGTGTGACCAAAAAGTTTGTGTTGTGTGTGCATCGTGGGCAGTGGCTTTAGCCACTGTTTTGGGGTCGAATAATTCATGTGTTTCGGGTGTATTTATGTGTGCAATGTATGTGCAATGTGATATTCATTATAATGAGATATAGTGGATTGAATAACCCTCTTTTAGCTAAGTAAACTTATGAAAAAAATGTGACTAAAAATGAGTGAAGAATGACAAAAAAAATCCAGATTTGCATACTCTCTAATAAGGTTAAATTCTGGGTTTTAAAAAGGAAAATAAATTAAGTGAGGTCAATGGGAATTGAACCCAAGACCTCACATGTTGAGAAGGCTGAAAAACAAGGGAAAATGTGAAGGAGCTAAGGGGAATCGAACCCCTTAGCTACTGGTCGCGAGACAAAGGAAAAAGGGAAAGGGGGGCTAAGGGGATTCGATCCCAGCTTCAGGTTTTGCGAAAAAAATAAGGGAAATGGGTCTGAGGGGAATCGAACTCGCGATCTATGGGGAGAAGGAGGAGAAAATTTATTAAACAAATAAATGGGAGGCATGGGATTCGAACCCACGACCTCCAGGTACGCGCGAAAGAAGAGAAAAGAAGGAAAAAGAAACTGCGAGGCGTGGGAATCGAACCGACGACCTCAAGGCTGAAGATGGGAGAAATTAATTAAGAAATGAAGTGAGGCTGTAGGGGTTTGATATCACAACCTCACTGCCACTCGCCCCATTAATTAAAATAAAGATAGAGAGGCTGTGGGGGTTCGAACCCACCTCCTCACAGCCTCCTCAGCGAAATTAAAAACAAAAATAAGGGGGGGCTGTGGGGGTTCGAACCCACAACGTCCCTATTGCAGCGAATTTAATTCTAAAAATCAAAGAGGTTGTGGGGGCTCGAACCCCCAACGCTTGGGTTAACTAAGAGTGAAATTAAACTAGAAAATTAATCCTTCAATGTGAATGTGGAGATTTAATTTAGAGTTCTAATGTTATGAATAGTAGAAATAAAATCAATGAAAAATATAAATGATATTGCCCAAACTTCCGTATTGATGCATAAGTCATACGTGAGTAAAATATCCAAGAATAATGCCGTCTACTTAGATCAAAAATTAAGATCTTGGCATATATACAAGATACATAAGTCTTGTACTACATAATCTTAGGAAAGTAAGAATCACTTAGCAAACTACGAATGAAGCTCCATGGCTTATATGTATAGACACATGAGTCTAATATACGTTCAAAAATAAGTGAACCTAGGATGTATGTAATGAAACGATGAACCCTAGGAGGGTTAAGTATTAGTGTAAGATACACTAAGTGGCCAAGTGCATTGACATGTGATGAGATAAACTATGAAATGATGAAATAAACATTCACGTAATAAGAGGTGAGTAACTATGAAAAGCAAAGGTGCTAATGATAATGAATGTGGTGACAATATGATATGAGGCTAATGTAAATGATGAGAGCAATCTCAAATGAGCCTAAGTAAATGTTACCAAAATGTACTCACCTATGAGAGTGTAAGATAATGAAGAGACCAGTCTCTATGAACACTCTAATGAAAGTATTGATCTTAACACACTTAATACTAATGATGAGATGAGAAATCATCTAATGAGCTATGATGTCCTCATACTAGAAGCCAGCTTCCATGACGTATGAGTCGAATGAAATGGAACTTTATACTGAGCACCTATAGGCTAGCTATTAGCGGTGATGCCTTCTTTTGGGAAGGGCGGAGGTTCACGTAACTCTCATGAGATGAGACTGTCCGGCTTGCCGGGTATGGGTCTCCTTACATCTCCTAGTCTTCGAACCTATACTGCCAATATAGGGATCTTGCGGGGTTAAATTCCCATGTGCGCTAGCATATTATTGGGTGACTTTGGTCGGTGATTCCACCTCTTTTCGGTGTGGGGGAGACACTGGATTTCATGATGCTCACATGATCTATGTCGGTTAAAGTTAAAGTTCCTAGTGAATGAATGAGGCCAGCCTCAAATGAAGCACATAATGAAATGAAGATGTTATGTGATGTGTGCAATACGATATTTATAATGATGCATGTTACTCTCATGGCATGACCTTCCTAACCCAATTTGGAAAGTTCACTAACTTTCCTAATCTCAATTTGGCAAGTCCACTGACTTGACTTCCAAAAATCATGTTGTTAGGAATGATCTATTCTTTCTCATGCATGTTTGTGGTGTGTCCTTGCATATACCCATACTTAGTACAAGTGTGTACTAACCCTATACATCTATACTATTTTAGATGCAGACACAGGTGGGCGATAGAGTTACAGGATCATTGTTGCAGCTATCCGGACGTCAGCATTCATCCGGAGTTTGGAAGGTCCTCATGCTTTCGAGGATGCTACTGTTTTACATTCTAGCTTAGTTTTAGAGTTGAGCTAGTGGAGCATGTTCCACTAGCATTTCTTTCCTGTTTTTATTCAGACTTTGTATTGGTGCCATTTAGGCAATTATACACTTAATACTTATTGATCTATTTCTTTCAGTTGCTTATCTCTTAATGTTAGATGGTTGATGGTGAACAATTATGAAATGATAAGAATGTTTAACAAGTATGTTAAGGAAATAAAAAGTTTCAAATTTTCCGCTAAAAATTAACCTAGACGAAGTATAAATGACTAAGTAGGCTTGTCTGCGACCTCTGAGAGGTCAACGACGCCGGTCTCGTCTGGGGTCTAGATCCAGTCGTGACAAAGTTGGTATCAGAGCACTAGGTTAAATTCCGATAATAATGATTTCACATCAACCACATTGAGTAGTTTCTAAGTCATGGTAGTGAAGTGCACCACTATCCTGGATTAGAGACTGCATGATGCGTAGGAAAACTTCCCTTTTTCTGATCTTATCGTGCTTCTCCCAAAGTTTAATTTCTTGGTGTTATGAGCATGTCTAACATCAAATTTTTGTTGATTTCAGAGAATGAACCCTAGGAGGGCTATTGGTCAGAGGAGAGGAGGAGCAGCTTCTGGGGGTAACCGAGTTCCACCCCAGGCTCCAGCTGGAGGAGTTGCTGTGCCAGTTAACCCAGCTGGGTTGACTGATGCTGAGGTGAGAGCATCTCTGGCCCAGATGGCACAAGCCATTACTATGCAGGCCCAGGCTATGACTGTCCAAGTCAACCGGCAGGATGTTCAGAGGGAGAACCCACCAGTTCGTAGTATGGCTGACAGGCTGAGGGATTTCACGAGGATGAATCCTCCTATTTTCACAGGGTCCAGGACTGCAGAGGATCCCCAGGAGTTTGTGGATGAGGTGCATAAGATTCTGGTGGCTATGGGGTCCACTGATATTGAGAAGGCTGAGTTGGCTTCCTATCAACTCAAGGATGTTGCACAGACTTGGTGCAAGATGTGGCAAGATAGCCGAGTTTTGGGTGGAGTGCCAGTCACATGGGAGCTGTTCAAGACAGCATTTCTGGAGAGATTCTTCCAAGGGAGATGAGGGAGGCCAAGGTTGAGGAATTCATCAACCTTAAATGAGGCTCTATGACAGTCAGGGAGTATTCCCTGAAGTTTGTTAAGCTATCAAGGTATGTTACTTTCTCTAGTATTTAATAGCAAGAATGAGGAGAATAATGAGCTTTGTTGAAATCATCCAGGTATGCCACTTCCCTGGTTTCTAACAGCAGGGATGAGATGAGCAGATTCCTTACAGGAATCAATGGAGACCTGGAGGAGGAGTGTTGATCTGCGATGCTCCATGATAACATGGATCTTTCCAGGTTGATGGTTCTTTGTCACAACCCGAGACCATACCCTAGAAGATAGGGTGCAATCTTGGATTGCGACCGGCGTCGTTGAACTCTCAGAGTTTTAAGACAAGCCTCATTCATATCATTCATCGCATATACATAATGAAAAGTAGTGCGGAATTAAAACTTTTCACTAAAACATAAAAAAGTCTTTAAAACATCTTTCATATAGAAATACTAAGTCTCAATATCATCAACTTACGACACAAGAGTACTTTAATACGAAAATAGAAATAACATAGTCTTATTACAATATTTCATAAAAGAAACATAAAATGACATATATGCCCTCGATACAAATAAGGACATACTTCAATTCTTAACTCGGACGATTCTTCTAATGCCCAAGTCTTCTTCTCCAAAGCTCCTTACCTACCAACGACTATAGATAGAAAATAAAGCATGGAATTAGTACAACCACATGTACTAAGTATGGCTATATGCATAAAATCATGAAAATGGACTTTATTGTAAATATGCATCTTTTCATTTGGAAATCATAGATTAAACATAAGAATATCATTTAGCAATTAAGAAACACATAAGATAACATTTAATCAAAATTAACATTTCAAAGGCTCACTTTACAGTGAGTTCACTTCACTGTACAGTGAAGTCACTGTTACAGTGAAGTCCAAACCTTCCCTTTTAACATCTCCTAGCATGTAATTCCCTCACTTAAAGTCATCCTAAGATTCAATTTAGTCACACAAAGAGAGACCGCCCATACACCCTCTCTAGATGTGCCTAAACGACCCTTAAGATTACCTACGATGAGTGACATACATACTTAGAAAACAATCCTAAACATCTATGTAAGATTCCTCTACCAAAGGTCAATTCCAAGGTTCACTTGAGTAAGTGTGGAGCGACCGCCCATACAATCCCTTTCACACACACACAAAAGATCCCATAGACTACCTCAAATAGAATCATTCTCACTAAACACACCAACACTTAGATTAGAAGACATTCTCCTTCCAAAGCCTAAAAAAAGACCTACTTAAGTAAATCAAGAAGATAAAGTCCATAGTGCAATAACCTCTTCAAGATTACCTACATAGTCCTTAAGACTTCCTAAGGTTTAGATCATGTCAACAAGATTAACCAACTTCCCTAACTAGAGTCATTCTCAAGACTTCCAAACATAAGACATGAAGAGACCATCCTTTCATGTCCTCCTCACACTTTAGCTAAGGAATGCTTAAGTCACTTTAGATTAGGTACTCAACTATTTACATAGTTACTACATAGGTCATTAGATCATTAGTTCATTAAGACTCATACATCACATAAGACACTCACATAAAGCATCACATAAGACACTCACATAATGGATCATATAATTGTCTTTGGACAAGACCTAGGAACTCCACATAACACCTTCAAAGTCTATTGTGCAATGTCTAGATAGCGTCCCATACAACCACCTAAACCTCATAAACTTATCTAATGTTAATAGGTATTCCACATGATGAGAATAGGCAATAACCGATATAGACCATGGTAGCAAGACGTGGAATCCGAAGTTCTATCCTACTCCGATGAGGTTGTTCTACTTGCCAATGGTAGAACATGGACACATCCCATGTAGGCACATGGTTAAGGAATATGAAGAGTGTACGAAGCATTCAATCTCTTATTTAATTGAATCCACTTCCCCCTTACTCATACTCACTCGGTGCTAGCCTTAGTTCTCATAGATTAATTCACATTAAGGTTCATATAAATAGGTCCCATATCTAGTTCATGACCCCCTTTACATTCACCCTACCAAAGCAAGTTCCACTAAGGCATATCTCACTTTAGCGACAAGAAGCTCATAGCGATTTTCCTAAGGTAGTATATGATGCCGTTCCAGCCAATCATCCCTAAGTCCATCACTCATAACATGAAGGATACCATTACGGCTAACTACTTCACAATTCATAACCTCGCCACTAGGTTCAAGGTTCCACATAACATTGACCTTCTTATCATTAAGGACTTACTTATATTATTGTTCAAGACTCTTAACATGCTAAGTCAAATCATCACATAATAATATTCATATAAGCATCAAGCAAGGGACATAAGTCTTCCTAAACAAGACACCACATATTTCACTTTAACATACAATACAAGTCATTATAGAAGTACTCAGGAATAATATCCTATAACCTAACATAACTTCATATAAGAACACGTATACTTTCACATATAGATAGACATTATCATACATCACATAATCATCATATACTTCAAGAAATGCCGACAAGGCCATGATCATCATATTGCATAAAGTAACGCTAACAAGGCCACATCAATTCACATAACACCACCACCATAAGTGGACCATATCAATCACAATAGAATCAAAGTATAATTAATATCAAATTAAAGAAAACGGGGCAGCATACCTTCATCCCCATATCCACACCTCAATTCAATGCCAAATCAACCCATTCAACATCACAAGGCCCTTACCCATGACCATGAACAATAATTCAAAGGATAAACCATAATACTCAATGAATATAAGTCAATTCAATATAGATTTATCAATCTAATACCAAATATGCATCAATGGAACACAATACTTACATCAATATAAAACCCATAGAAAACTACCCTAGAATTTATAAGCATTAAGTTCACATCGATTCAACAAGCTTAACATGCAATAGATCTAAGAGTATTCATTATTCAATTAATCAAATTTAAACAACCTATACATCATTCATACATAATATATACATGAATCAAAAGTCCATAGCAATATACACATGAATTCATCAATCTCAAGACATAATCACATAACCCATATTTTTGTGAAATTAGAGATTTGAGAAGATCAAGGGTTGATGGAGAATTTCATTGGAAAACATCAACTAAACTTCAATAATATCATATATTAACATTTGAAAACGTTTCATGCAAGAACCTATGATTTGGAATAGAAATTGGACAATTCACTTTAGAAAACTTTGAAGAACACTTTGAGGATTGGGATCCTTGATGAAATAAGTTTCAAGGATCAAAAGCCATACCTCAAGGATGATAATTCTTCACTTTGATGAAAAATTTCCACTCAAGAACCCCTCACCAAGCTGCCTCTTCAAGTTGGACTTCAATGGAGTCTTTGGGATTTCTAAGGGACTTTGGGGTTTTGATTTTAGAAGAATGAATTATTCTAAGTGTTAAGCACTTATATACTCATCTAAAATACCCATAAGACCCTAAATAAACCGCCTCAACTATTATTTGGATGTGGGGTGAATTTACCAATTCACCCCTAACTTGGCAGTAAGTCTGCGCAGGAGACTAGCTTCGCGATGACCTGCCCATGACGGGGCGTCATGGCTGACACGGGCTGTCATGGACCCCCGTTGCAAGCTCCAGTGGCTTGCCAAGGGTCCCCTCTAAACCCTTGGACAAGGCCCCCACGACGGAACCCTTGTGACGGGGCGTCACAGCCATGACTGGCCGTTGACAGCTCCGTCGCCAAGGCTGTCTGAGACAGTCTGCCATCTTATTTTGGGTCCTTCCTCAAGGGACCTTTGATGGTCCTTGGGGATAATTTCCCGGATGTTTCCAACCCAAATACGATCATCTATGAGTTTAACACCTCTCACATGAATTTCATCCAAAACGAACACGTAAAACTCGACGAAACGCACCTAGACGTACAAGGTCGACTCAAGGCATATCTTTCAAATGCCTTGGACGTTCTTGATCGTTTGACCTCCAAACTTAACGAAACTTTAACCACTGCCTATACATACTATAATAACTCTATTAAGAACCTTAACACACCATTAAATACACATAAACACATAGAACCACATTTTAGACATTTAGGTGACTTAGTCGTCAAACGTCTTAGTCATCCCTTGGCGTTTGACTTCCAACACCTCTAATATTTTAGATACTGCCTATATACAACATATTAAACATATTTAGGACCTTAGAACACTAAGACCAACATGTTAGGCTCTATAACACCTAAGCTATTTTCAAGGTCTTACAATCTCCCCCACTTGGACACATTCGTCCTCGAATGACACTTGCCACTCTCCGAACACTTCCAAGATTAGAGATTCAACTAGCAGCACATAACCAAATCATACAACACATATCGAAGAAGAAATCATAAGTTTCACATAATCAAGATATTCACAACACAACAAGAAACTAGAAAACAATTCTATAACTCCTTATGCTACAAAACTCACATGCTTCAATCCAAATGGCAAAAAATCATTTTATACTCAACATCATACTCATATACATCAGTTATAACCACATAACAAGAATTTTAGACTAAAGAATCAAATAGTCATTTTCTAAAAAATTTAACAGTGAGCAGTGTATCAAGCTACAGTGATTTCAGCAACTTTTCCGAAAATGCAATCTTTAGGCAATTCTTTATATAGACATGCTATAATGCAAGGTAACATCATGTAAACACATCATACAACATGCTCAAAGCTTCATAACACACACAATGCAAGAAGTAAATGAAATTCAATTTCAACCAAACTCCTAAACATTATGCACATGCAACAATTCAAGAACTTCTATCCCATCTACAAACCATACTCCCCCACTTAGAAGGAACTCATACTATCAAAAGAGAAACAAGAGCTTACCAACATCGTCATCACCATCACCCGACTTCTCAATTCTAGTTCGGAGTGCATAGAAACGCCTCTTAGTTGGAGCATCATCCTTTGGAACACTAGGCTCAACCCTCTTGCCCTCCTTCCTAGAAGCAATGTTTGGACAATCTCTAACTTTGTGCCCATCCATACCACATCCAACGCAACTACCGGTACCCAATAAACACTCACCATAGTGACTCTTGCCACAATTTGCACAAGTAGGCTTGCTATCCTTAGAACCACCTCCTTTCTCAAATTTCTTCTTAGGAACTCTAGGTACACCTTGAGATTGAAATCTTTTCTTGAACCTAGGTTGCTCTTGATCACTAGCAACACCCCTTTTCAAACCTCTAGCCATCCTTCTAAGTTTAGACTCCTCAATAGATTGTGCATACACCATGAGTCTAGATAGGGTCATATTATCATGAAGCATAGCGGTACGACATTCTTCCTTCACCAAGTCGGCTACTCCGGTGCAAAAGCGACTCATTTCATCTCTTGGATTGGACACAAGAGAAGGAACATACCTAGACAATGTCGAGAATTTCAAAGTGTACTCCTCGACACTCATATTGCCTTGCTTGAGATTAATAAACTCCTCCACCTTGACTTCTCTTCTCTCTCGGGGAAAGTACTTGCCAAGAAAAGCTCCCTTAAACTCTTCCCACTCAATAGGACCCGAATCTTCCGGCCTATTGTCCTTCCATTGAGTGTACCAAATTTGAGACACATCTCTCAATTGATAAGAAGCCAACTCCGCCTTCTCCCTAGATGTAACCCCCATAGCACTCAAAACTTTGTACACACCATCAAGAAATTCTTGGGGATCCTCATTCACCTTAGAGCCAAGAAAGATAGGAGGATTCATCCTCACAAAGTCTCTCAACCTAGAAGTCATAGTGCTCTCCATAACCCTAGGCACCATACTCAAATTGATTTGAGTAGTTACGGCTTGAGCTAAAGCCATCAAAGCCTCTCCAATCACCCTATTAGACAACTCCGGTACCTCATTACCTCCATCCACATTAGGAACATGATCACCTTGGGGAGGCACTTCATCACCTTGCCCATCTTGGACACCTTGCTCATCTTGAGCAACTTGCTCAACTTGCTCAACTTGAGGAACCTCCTCATTCACCCTCTCCTCTTCCAATCTTCTAGCGGCCATCCTTCTAGTATTCATCTCCTAGCAAACACAAGGAAACTCATAAGAAGGATAATCATAACATTACTCTACCGCACGATATAGGAGTAGAAAAGAAGGGAAACTCTATCGTCCTATAGCCTCTCGCCCATAGATGTGTCGCGACTCACACCGATGGTCAAGACTCTACTACACGTGACTTGATGAGACTTTTGTGATACCTAATACTTCTTTCACCAACTTATGCTCTAATACCAACTTTGTCACAACCCGAGACCATACCCTAGAAGATAGGGTGCAATCTTGGATTGCGACCGGCGTCATCGAACTCTCAGAGTTCTATGACAAGCCTCATTCATATCATTCATCGCATATACATAATGAAAAGTAGTGCGGAATTAAAACTTTTCACTAAAACATAAAATAGTCTTTAAAACATCTTTCATATAGAAATACTAAGTCTCAATCTCATCAACTTACGACACAAGAGTACTTTAATACGAAAATAGAAATAACATAGTCTTATTACAATACATCATAAAAGAAACATAAAACGACATATATGCCCTCGATATAAATGAGGACATACTTCAATTCTTCTACTCGGACGATTCTTCTAATGCCCAAGTCTTCTTCTCCAAAGCTCCTTACCTACCAACGACTATAGATAGAAAATAAAGCATGGAATTAGTACAACCACATGTACTAAGTATGGCTATATGCATAAAATCATGAAAATGGACTTTATTGGAAAAATGCATCTTTTCATTTGGAAATCATAGATTAAACATAAGAATATCATTTAGCAATTAAGAAAAACATAAGATAACATTTAATCAAAAATAACATTTTAAAGGCTCACTTTATAGTGAGTTCACTTCACTGTCCCTTCACTGTTACAGTGAAGTCCAAACCTTCCCTTTTAACATCTCCTAGCGTGTAATTCCCTCACTTAAAGTCATCCTAAAATTCAATTAAGTCATACAAAGAGAGACCGCCCATACACCCTCTCTAGATGTGCCTAAATGACCCTTAAGATTACCTACGATGAGTCACATACATACTTAGAAAACAATCATAAACATCTATGTAAGATTCCTCTACCAAAGGTCAATTCCAAGGTTCACTTGAGTAAGTGTGGAGCGACCGCCCATACAATCCCTTTCACACACACACAAGAGATCCTATAGACTACCTCAAATAGAATCATTCTCACTAAACACACCAACACTTAGATTAGAAGACATTCTCCTTCCAAAGCCTATCAAAAGACCTACTTAAGTAAATCAAGAAGATAAAGTCCATAGTGCAATGACCTCTCCAAGATTACCTAAATAGTCCTTAAGACTTCCTAAGGTTTAGATCATGTCAACAAGATTAACCAACTTCCCTAACTAGAGTCATCCTCAAGACTTCCAAAGATAAGACATGAAGAGACCATCCTTTCATGTCCTCCTCACACTTTAGCTAAGGAATGCTTAAGTCACTTTAGATTAGGTACTCAACTATTTACATAGTTACTACATAGGTCATTAGTTCATTAGTTCATTAAGACTCATACATCACATAAGACACTCACATAAAGCATCACATAAGACACTCACATAATGGATCACATAATGGTCTTTGGACAAGACCTAGGAACTCCACATAACACCTTCAAAGTCTATTGTGCAATGTCTAGATAGCGTCCCATACCACCACCTAAACCTCATAAACTTATCTAATGCTAATAGGTATTCCACATGATGAGAATAGGCAATAACCGACATAGACCATGGTAGCAAGACATGGAATCCGAAGTTCTATCCTACTTCGATGAGGTTGTTCTACTTGCCAATGGTAGAACTTGGACACATCCCATGTAGGCACATGGTTAAGGAATATGAAGAGTGTACGAAGCATTCAATCTCTTATTTAATTGAATCTTCCCCTTACTCATACTCACTCGGTGCTAGCCTTTGTTCTCATAGATTAATTCACATTAAGGTTCATATAAATAGGTCCCATCTAGTTCATGACCCCTTTACATTCACCCTACCAAAGCAAGTTCCACTAGGGCATATCTCACTTTAGCGACAAGAAGCTCATAGCGATTTCCTAAGGTATGATATGATGCCGTTCCAGCCAACATCCCTAAGTCCATCACTCATAACATGAAGGATACCATTACGGCTAACTACTTCACAATTCATAACCTCGCCACTAGTTCAAGGTTCCACATAACATTGACCTTCTTATCATTAAGGACTTACTTATATTATTATTCAAGAATCTTAACATACTAAGTCAAATCATCACATAATAATATTCATATAAGCATCAAGCAAGGGACATAAGTCTACCTAAACAAGACACCACATATTTCACTTTAACATACAATACAAGTCATTATAGAAGTACTTAGGAATAACATCCTATAACCTAACATAACTTCATATAAGAACACATATACTTTCACATATATATAGACAATATCATACATCACATAATCATCATATACTTCAAGAAATGCCGACAAGGCCATGATCATCATATTGCATAAAGTAACGCCGACAAGGCCACATCAATTCACATAACACCGCCACCATAAGTGGACCATACCAATCACAATAGCATCAAAGTATAATTAATATCAAATTAAAGAAAACGGGGCAGCATACCTTCATCCCCATATCCACACCTCAATTCAATGCCAAATCAACCAATTCAACATCACAAGGCCCTTACCCATGGCCATGAACAATAATTCAAAGGATAAACCATAATACTCAATGAATCTAAGTCAATTCAATATAGATTTAGCAATCTAAGACCAAATATGCATCAATGGAACACAATACTTACATCAATATAAAACCCATAGAAAACTACACTAGAATTTGTAAGCATTAAGTTCACATCGATTCAACAAGCTTAACATGCAATAGATCTAAGAGTATTCATTATTAAATTAATCAAATTGAAACATCCTATACATCATTCATACATAATATATACTTGAATCAAAAGCCCATAGCAATATACACATGAATTCATCAATCTCAAGACTTAATCACATAACCCATATTTTTGTGAAATTAGAGATTTGAGAAGATCAAGGGTTCATGGAGAATTTCATTGGAAAACATCAATTAAACTTCAATAATATCATATATTAACATTTGAAAACGTTTCATGCAAGAACCCATGATTTAGAATAGAAATTGGACAATTCACTTTAGAAAACTTTGAAGAACACTTTGAGGATTGGGCTCCTTGATGAAATAAGTTTCAAGGATCAAAAGCCATACCTCAAGGATGATAATTCTTCACTTTGATGAAGAATTTCCACTCAAGAACCCCTCACCAAGCTGCCTCTTAAAGTTGGACTTCAATGGAGTCTTTGGGATTTCTAAGGGACTTTGGGGTTTTTATTTTAGAAGAATGAATTATTCTAAGTGTTAAACACTTATATACTCATCTAAAATACCCATAAGACCCTAAATAAACCGCCTCAACTATTATTTGGACGTTAGGTGAATTTACCAATTCACCCCTAACTTGGCAGTAAGTCTGCGCAGGAGACTAGCTTCTCGACGACCTCCCCATGATGGGGCGTCACGGCTGACACGGGCCGTCATGGACCCCCGTTAGTGGTTTTCCAAGGGTACCCTCTACACCCTTGGACAAGTCCCCCACGACGGAACCCTTGTGACGTGGCGTCACAGCCATGACTGCCCGTTTACAGCTCCGTCGCCAAGGCTGTCTGGGACAGTCTGCCATCTTATTTTAGGTCCTTCTTAAAGGGCCCTTTGATGGTCCTTGGGGATAATTTCCCGGACGTTTCCAACCCAAATACGATCATCTATGAGTTTAACACCTCTCACATGAATTTCATCCAAAACGAACACGTACAACTCGATGAAACTCACCTAGACGTATAAGGTCGACTCAAGGCATATCTTTCAAATACTTTGGACGTTCTTGATCGTTTGACCTCCAAACTTCACGAAACTTTAACCACTGCCTATAAATGCTATAATAACTCTATTAAGAACCTTAACACACCATGAAATACACATAAACACATAGAACCACATTTTAGACATTTAGGTGACATAGTAGTCAAACGTCTTAGTCATCCCTTGACTTTTGACTTCCAACACCTCTAATATCTTAGCTACTGCCTATATACAACATATTAAACATATTTAGGACCTTAGAACACTAAGACCAACATGTTAGGCTCTAGAACACCTAAACTATTTTCAAGGTCTTACAATGTCCAGCAGGTAGAGGACAGCCGCAGAAAGAGAGGTGTTCGTGATGCTATGAAGCCTAGGCCTCAAGATCAGTCAGGTCCTATCCATGGAGTCTACAGAAACAACTTTGGCGTCTGTGAGCAGCCAAGGTTCAAAAAAGGGCAACAGAGTTGTGGGAATTCAAATTCTCATAGGGGTGCTACACCTAGAGGAGGCAGACCTGAGCCCAAAAAGGGCAATGGAGGTGAGATGCAGCGTCCTAAGAAGAATTGTGCTAAGTGTGGCCGAGCTCACAGTGGAGAGTGCATACAGGGCACTAATGCCTGCTTCGGTTGTGGTAAGAGTGGACACATGGTCAGAGACTGTCCACAGAACAGAGGTCAGGCTGGAGGTAATGCTCAGCCTAGGCCTAATCCGCAGGGTGCAGCAGCAGCCCAGCCTCGTAAGAGGAACAGGTTCTACGCCCTGAAGGGCAGGGAGGAGCAGGAGAAGTCTGTTGATGTGGTCACAGGTATGCTGCAAGTATTCTCAACTTTTGTTTATGATTTACTTGATCCAGGGTCTACGCTTTCCTTTGTGACTCCTCTGCTTGCTCGTAATTTTGAGATGTTGCCTGAAGTTCTGCATGATCCTGTAGTGGTTAGTACACCTTTAGGAGAGAATGTAAGAACTGATAGAGTATACAAGGATTGCCCAATAGTTGTGAGTGGTAAGACTATGTGTGTAAACTTGGTTGAGTTACCCATGCATGATTTTGATGTTATTCTTGTCATGGACTGGCTTCACAGTTGTTATGATTGCTTGGACTGTCGTAGTAGAGTGGTGAGATTTCGTTTCCCTAATGAAGAGGAGCTAGTCTAGGAGGGGTACAACTCGAGTCGTCCTAACACCTTGATTTCGAACATTAAGTCGAATAAAATGATGTCCAAGGGGTTATTACGTCATCTTGTGAGTGTTAATAATTTAGATCATGACATTCCTTCCATAGACTCAGTGCCTGTAGTGAATGAATTCTTAGATGTGTTTCCTAATGATTTGCCTGGAGTCCCTCCCCTTCGAGAGATTGACTTTGGTATCGATTTAGAACCCGATACTAAACCAATTTCAATTCCTTCTTACAAAATGGCTCCAGCTGAACTCAAAGAGTTGAAGCTGCAGTTAAAAGATCTCACTGCCAAGGTTTCATTCAGCCGAGCATATCCCCTTGGGGCGCTCCAGTGTTGTTTGTGAAAAAGAAAGATGGAACCCTTAGAATGTGTATCTACTATCGGCAGCTTAACAAAGTCACTATAAATAATAAGTATCCACTCCCCAGAATAGATGATTTATTCGATCAGCTCCAAGGGTCTAGTTTCTTCTCTAAGATTGATCTTCGTTAAGGGTATCATCAGCTTAGGGTTAGGGATGGAGATATCCCAAAGACAGCCTTTCGTACCCGCTATGGTCACTATGAGTTTCTAGTAATGTCATTTGGTCTCACGAATGCACCTGCTGCATTTATGGATCTCATGAATAGGGTCTTCCGTGAATACCTTGACTTTTTCATATAGTATTCATTGATGACATTCTCATCTACTCTAAGACCAAGGAAGAGCATGAACAACATTTGAGACTAACCTTGCAGGTACTTAGACAACATTAGTTGTATGCCAAATTCAGCAAATCTGAATTCTGGCTGAGATCAGTGACCTTCCTGGGTCATGTTGTGTCCGATCAGGGCGTGGAGGTGGATCCCAGGAAGACTGAGGCTGTGAAAAACTGGCCAAAGCCACTTACTCCCACTGACATCCATAGATTTTTGGGATTGGCTGGTTACTACCGCAGGTTTGTGGAGGGCTTTTCTTCTATTGCTGCCCCATTGACAGCTTTTACTAAGAAGAAAGCCAAGTTTGAGTGGACGGAGACTTGTGAGAGGAGTTTCCAGGAACTCAAGGACAGACTCACTTCAGCCCCGGTGCTTACTTTGCCTAAGTGTGGTGAGAATTACACTGTTTATTGTGATGCATCTTGGGTTGGTTTGGGTTGTATTCTTATGCAGGTTGGTAAGGTGATAGCCTATGCGTCCAGACAGATGAAGGTTCATGAGAAGAATTATCCCACTCATGACCTGGAGTTTGCAGCTGTGGTGTTTGCACTGAAGCTGTGGAGGCACTACTTGTATGGTGTGCATGTGGATGTATTCACAGACCACAAGAGTCTCCAGTATGTGTTCACACAGACGGAGTTGAATCTACGTCAGCGGAGATGGTTGGAGCTGTTGAAGGATTATGACATGAATGTTCATTACCATCTAGGTAAGGCTAATGTTGTAGCTGATGCTTTGAGCAGGATGAGCATGGGAAGTACAGCCCACATTGAGGATGAGAAAAAGGAGTTGGTGAAAGATGTACACAGACTGGCCAGACTGGGTGTGCGATTGGTTGACTCTACTAGTGGGGATGTTTCAGTTCATCCTAGTTCTGAATCATCCTTGGTAGTTGAAGTAAAGCAGGGTCAGCATCTAGATCATGTGTTGATGGAGCTGAAGGACTCAGTGCTGATGAAGATGAATGATTCTTTCACTTTGGGAGGTGATGGCATACTTAGGTATCAGGACAGGCTTTGTGTACCAGATGTGGATTATTTGCGGACCATGATTGTTGTAGAGGCCCATGGTTCTAGATATTCCATACATCCAGGTTCCACCAAGATGTATCATGATCTTAAGCAGATTTATTTGTGGGATGGCATGAAGAAGGACATTGCAGAATATGTGGCCAAGTGTCCTAATTGTCAGCAGGTTAAGGTAGAGCATCTTAAGCCTGGTGGTCTGACTCAGATTATTTAGGTTCCGACTTGGAAGTGGGAGGCCATTAATATGGACTTCGTGGTTGGTCTTCTGAGGACTAAGAGGCAGCATGACTCCATATGGGTTATTGTGGACAGATTGACTAAGTCTGCCCACTTTATCCTTGTGAAGTCTACTTACAGAGCCGAGGATTATGCGAGGCTCTACATTGATGAGATTGTGAGATGGAATGGGATTCCTTTGTCTATCATTTCAGATAGAGGAGCTCAGTTTACTTCACATTTCTGGAGATCTTTCAAGAAGAGCTTGGGCACGCAGGTAAAGCTTAGTACTGCCTTTAATCCTCAGACAAATGGGCAGGCGGAGCGCACCATTCAGACATTGGAAGACATGTTGAGAGAGTGTGTGATTGACTTCAGAGGTAACTGGGATGACCATCTGCCTTTGATAGAGTTCTCGTATAATAATAGCTATCACTCCAGTATTAGGATGGCACCGTTTGAGGCACTATATGGTAGGAGGTGTAGATCTCCAGTTGGGTGGTTCGAGGTTGGAGAGTCATCCATTTTGGGTCCAGAGATCATTCATGAGGCCTTAGAGAAGGTCAGAGTGATTAGGGACACGTTGGCTACTGCTTACAGTCGGCAGAAGTCATATGCAGATAACAGAAAGCGGCCCCTAGAGTTTGATGTTGGTGACCAGGTTTACTTGAAGATATCCCCTATGAAAGGGGTGATGAGATTTGGTATAAAAGGGAGGCTGAGTCCGAGGTATGTTGGGCCATGAGATCCTACAGCGTGTGGGTGAGGTGGCCTATGAGTTAGCATTGCCTGCGTAGCTAGCTTCTGTTCATCCAGTCTTTCATGTCTCTATGTTGAACAAGTACCTAGGTGATCCAACATCAATCCTACCTGTTGATGGTTTGGGGGTTGGTGAAGACTTGTCTTATGAGGAGATACCTGTTGAGATCTTAGACAGACAGGTCAAGCGGATGATGAACAAGGAGATTGCCACAGTGAAGGTATTATGGAGAAATCATCTTGTTGAGGGTGCTACGTGGGAGGCTGAGGCCGACATGAGATCCCGCTACCCTCATCTATTCAGCTCTTGAGGTTAGACTTCCTACTGTTAAGTCTATGTTTCCTTATCTCTCCGTATTTTGTTGCTATTGCTTGACTGTGCATAGTGATTTTTGTTATGATCTGACTGGCATTACGATGTGTATTGGTAGTGTCATTCGGGGACGAATGTTCCTAATGGGGGGATAATGTAACGACCCTAAAAATGAATAGGATAATGACTTAGGGTGTCAAGAATGCTTGCGATTAAACCAAAGTTCACACGGATTGATATGCGTAGAACCAGACCTCAGAACCCTACTACGACCAAGTCAACTAACTTGGGGAGTTAGTTGAGCTTGAAAAGGTTGGAACCAACCATGTGCAATGTGATGTTCATTATAATGAGATATAGTGGATTGAATAACCCTCTTTTAGCTAAGTAAACTAATGAAAAAAATGTGACTAAAAATGAGTGAAGAATGACAAAAAAAATTCCAGATTTGCATACTCTCTAATAAGGTTAAATTATGGGTTTTAAAAAGGAAAATAAATTAAGTGAGGTCAATGGGAATTGAACCCAAGACCTCACATGTTGAGAAGGCTGAAAAACAAGGGAAAATGTGAAGGAGCTAAGGGGAATCGAACCCCTTAGCTACTGGTCGCGAGACAAAGGAAAAAGGGAAAGGGGGGTTAAGGGGATTCGATCCCAGCTTCAGGTTTCGCGAAAAAAATAAGGGAAATGGGGCTGGGGGGAATCGAACTCGCGATCTATGGGGAGAAGGAGGAGAAAATTTATTAAACAAATAAATGGGAGGCGTGAGATTCGAACCCACGACCTCCAGGTACGCGCGAAAGAAGAGAAAAGAAGGAAAAAGAAAATGCGAGGCGTGGGAATCGAACCCACGACCTCAAGGATGAAGATGCAAAATTAATTAAGAAATGAAGTGAGGCTGTGGGGGTTCGATCCCATAACCTCACTGCCACTCGCCCCATTAATTAACATAAAGATAGAGAGGCTGTGGGGGTTCGAACCCACCTCCTCACAGCCTCCTCAGCGAAATTAAAAACAAAAATAAGGGGGGGCTATGGGGGTTCGAACCCACAACCTCCCTATTGCAGCGAATTTAATTCTATAAATCAAAGAGGTTGTGGGGGCTCGAACCCCCAACCCTTCGGTTAACTAAGAGTGAAATTAAACTAGAAAATTAATCCTTCAATGTAAATGTGGAAATTTAATTTTGAGTTCTAATGTTGTGAATATTAGAAATAAAATCAATGAAAAATATAAATGATATCCAAGTGATTCAAGATTTGGGTTGCCTTGCCCAAACTTCCGTATTGATGCATAAGTCATACGTGAGTAAAATATCCAAGAATAATGCCGTCTACTTAGATCAAAAATTAAGATTTTGGCATATATACAAGATACATAAGTCTTGTACTACATAATCTTAGGAAAGTAAGAATCACTTAGCAAACTACGAATGAAGCCCCATGGCCTATATGTATAGACACATGAGTCTAACATACGTTCAAAAATAAGTGAACCTAGGATGTATGTAATGAAACGATGAACCCTAGAGGGGTTAAGTATGAGTGTAAGATACACTAAATGGCCAAGTGCATTGGCATAAGACGAAATGAACATTCACGTAATAAGAGGTGAATAACTATGAAAAGCCAAGGTGCTAATAATGACGAACGTGGTGACAACATGACACGAGGCTAATGTAAATGATGAGAGCAATCTCAAATGAGCCTAAGTAAATGTTACCAATATGTATTCACCTATGAGAGTGTAAGATAATGAAGAGACCAGACTCTATGAACACTCTAATGAGAGTATTGAGCTTAACACACTTAATACGAATGATGAGATGAGAAATCATCTAATGAGCTATGATGTCCTCATACTAGAAGCCAGCTTCCATGACGTATGAGTTGAATGAAATGAAACTTTATACTGAGCACCGATAGGCTAGCTATGAGCGGTGATGCCTTCTTTCGGGAAGGGCAGAGGTTCACATAACTCTCATGAGATGAGACTTTCCGGCTTGCCGGGTATGGGTCTCCTTATATCTCCAAGTCTTCGAACCTATACTGCCAATATAGGGATCTGGCGGGGTTAAATTCCCATGTACGCTAGCATGTTATTGGGTGACTTTTGTTGGTGAATCCACCTCTTTTCGGTGTGGGAGAGACACTGGATTTCATGATGCTCACATGATCTATGTCGGTTAAAGTTAAATTTCCCAATGAATGAATGAGGCCAGCCTCAAATGAAGCACATAATGAAATGAATGATACCAAAGGTGCTAGGATAGGATAATTAGGAGGTGAGCTAGACTCAGGTAATGACATTAGGTTATTTTTTATCATTGCACAACAAGACCGATGAAAGTCTTAAACTACACCCTAGGTATAGATGGTGTTCACAATGGCTTATGAATGAAATGAAATGAAGTACATATGAATGAATGAAGCAGACTTTGTGTTTGCTAATGAAGACTCCCTAGTTATGGTCCCATATGTTGAGCCCTCATTTTGGAAAGTCTTAATGTCAAGTCCATGATTCTAAGGTCTCATGGCATGTGAATGAATGATATGAAAGAAGCTATGTGTTACAGGTTATGTGCTATGATATGTGCTATATGAAGATGTTATGTGCTGTGTGCAACACGATATTTATAATGATGCATGTTACTCTCATGGCATGACCTTCCTAACCCAATTTGGAAAGTTCACTAACTTTCCTAATCTCAATTTGGCAAGTCCACTGACTTGACTTCCAAAAATCATGTTGTTAGGAAAGAGCTATTCTATCTCATGCATGTCCGTGGTGTGTGCTTGCATATACCCATACTTAGTAAAAGTGTGTACTAACCCTATACATCTATACTATTTTCGGTGCAGGCACACGTGGGCGATAGAGTTACAGGATCATTGTTGCAGCTATCCGGACGTCAGCATTCATCCGGAGTTTTGTAGGTCCTCATGCTTTCGAGGATGCTACTGTTTTACATTCTAGCTTAGTTTTAGAGTTGAGCTAGTGGAGCATGTTCCACTAGCGTTTCTTTCCTGTTTTTATTCAGACTTTGTATTGGTGCCATTTTGGCAATTATACACTTAATACTTATTGATCTATTTCTTTCAGTTGCTTATCTCTTAATGTTAGATGGTTGATGGTGAACAATTATGAAATGATAAGAATGTTTAACAAGTATGTTAAGGAAACAAAAAGTTTCAAATTTTCCGCTAAAATTTAACCTAGAGGAAGTATAAATGACTAAGTAGGCTTGTCTGCGAACTCTGAGAGGTCAACGACGCCGGTCTCGTCTGGGGTCTAGATTCCAGTCGTGATAGTGTGCTTTATTTTTGTGTTTAGCTGTCCACCATTGTATGATGAGGTGTTGCAATGAGCTGTGGTTCGGGTTGATTCCAGCAACTATAGCAACACTTCTCCATACATAAGCTTCAAATTGCCCATTGTTGAATGTGTGCTCTATGGTGTCCCATCCTTTCCTTTTAGAACAACAAAAATAGTTAGATGGTTCTTTACCAAAAGTAATAAGTTTTTCATTAGTTGGGATTTTTCCTTTCAAAGCTCCCCATACAAGAAAGGATGATTTAAAAGGAATACTCTTATGACAAATAAAAGAATTGAACAAGATTTTAGATTTTTTCTCCCTGATCTCATTCCATGCTGATGAGCATGTAAATTTTCCATCAATGTTGAGTTTCCACATTGCTTTATACAGAAGATGTTGCTGAATAGAAAGTTCTACCGCTAGGATATTTGCAAGTTGACAACTAGAAGCATGTTGCAGTAATTTGTTCTAGTTCCATCTGCCTTCACTCAAAAATTCTGCAACTGTGCTGTTGTTGAACGTGTTACTATTAGAGAAAAATTGAGCCAGATGACCAGATCCTAGCCAATTATCCCACCAAAATGAGCAAGATCCAGAGTTAAGTTTCCACTATATGTGTTGCTCTATTTTATTCCTGATTTGCAACATGTGCTGCCGGGTAATTGACTCTCATGTATCCCCTTTTTTGCAAATACGATTAAGCCTCTAAAAGTATTTTTCTTTCAAGAAGTCTCCCCACAGAGTGTGTTTAGTCCTAAAGGTCCACCATTATTTATATTGAAAAGCCATGCGCACATCTTTGAGGTTCCTCATCCCAATCCCCCCTTCATCATATGGGAAGCTCATGTTTTTCAATGAAGCCCAATGGTATTTTCTATTGTCATTTGTCCTTCCCCAAAAGAAGTCATCCATGAGCATTTGAATCTGTTTAAGCACAGTAGATGGGGGAGTTGTTGCTGAGATAATGTGTATGGGGTGGGATTGCAGTACATGCTTGATCAGAATTGCCTTGCCTCCATATCTTAGTTTTTTAATCCTGCAAATAACTTTGTTAACAAGGTCGAAAAAATATATAATTCTAGGTCTACCCAAAAAAAGAGGGAATCCTAGATAAGCTAGGGGGGCCAGTTTCTGCTTGAATCCAGTAATTCTTTTAATTATGTCCCTTGTAGTGTTGAAAGCATATGAGTGGATCATGAAATGACTTTTGTCTCCATTGATCAGCTGACAAGAGGTATCTTCATAAGCTTTCAGGGTTTGCATGATGAGTTCTAAAGTTTGGTTCTTCCAGAGGAGAACAAAATAATATCATCTGCAAAACTTAAGTAATTCACCCTTGGACCCCTCATTTCCATAAAAAAACTATGGAAATCTTGATTGTTGTGGAGTCTATTGAGAGATCTTGACAGAACCTCTGCACCTAAAATAAATAGGGTAGGTGAAAGCGAGTCCCCTTGTTTAAGACCTATTGTGGAGTGGAAGAAACCATACCTCCTACCATTTATAATAATATAGTACCAGTTGTTAGCCCTAATTATCCATACGTTATCAATGAACATTTCATCAAATCCCGTTTTCCTTAATACCAGACAAATGTAAGCCCAAGAGACTCTATCATAAGCTTTTGCCATATCCAATTTAATAATGACATTACTCTCTAAATTAAGCTTCTTAATCTGATGTATAATGTCTTGTACCAACATAATGTTTTTTGAAATATTCCTTCCTTTAACGAATCCTGATTGGTTAAGAGATATCAAGCTAGGCAGAATAGGACTAAGTTTGTTGCTCACCAGTTTAGAAATAATCTTACTGGTGAAACTACTCAGACTTATCGGTCTAAATTCTGTCAATTTGCTTGGATTACTTACCTTAGGTAACAAAATAATGCAATAATGAGAGAAATACTTAGGAGTCATTTGTCCACTGAAAAAAGCTAGGATGATTCAAAGGAGGTCCTGTTTGATGATATGCCAGCATTTTTGGAAAAAGTAACCGTTCATTCCATCCGAATTAGCAGCAAAAGAGGGGTTCATAGAGAAGACCACTTCTTTCAACTCTTCCATATTAGGAATGGTGTTGATCCTATCATTCTGCTCCTGACTCACCATCCTTGGGATGCAATCTAGGATATTCTCCTTAATAACTTTGTCTTCACCAGTGAAGATCTGTTGAAAGTGCTCACATGCATCCTTAGCAATACTGTCATCTCCTTGTAAGCACTCCCTATCTTCATTGATGATTATGTGAATAAAGAGCCTTCTTCTTCTTCCCCTTACCAGTGAGTGAAAATATTTGGAGTTTGTGTCAGCCTCTTTTGAACCATTGAAGTTGAGTTTTTTGTTTCATGATGGAATCCTCCAATTACAAAAAGTTAATATATTTGGCATTGAGCTCATGAAGGAGAATTTTGTTCGGTTTCATGTTGGTCCAGGATAAGGTTCTCTTCAGTACTTCTTACCTTTTCTTCATACTCCTTAACCTGTATGAAAATATCACCAGATTCTTTCTTCGACAAAGAACTCAAAGTGTTCGACACTCTTTTGAGTTTTTGATGTAATTTACACATCACATTACCTTTTGTATCCCTTTCCCAACAAGCCTTCACAATATTCAGAAAATTCGGATTACATACCCTACAGTTGATAAAGTTAAAGTAATTTGTATAATTAGTATCCTTTGAGATCATTTCCATTAGTAGAGGACAGTGATTTCAGCCAGTAGAACATAAGTGAGTGATGGTAGTTTGGGTCATAAATTCGAGCTAAGTATCATTAACAAGATCCCTGTCCAATCTTTTCCATATTTTGTGAGTGATGCCTCGTTTGTTTGACCAAGAAAATTTATTTCTACTAAAGCCTATATCCACAAGAAAACAAGCTTCAATAACAAATATGAATTCAAAACTCTTTTTTATGTTGTATGGCACCCCTACCATTTTTTCCTCACTTGTAGTGATAACATTGAAGTTACCAACAGTGCATCATGGTTTATTCTTACCATTATTTTGTTGTAGCATTTTATCCCATAGAGGCCTTCTGAGGTGACCTTTGCATTTGGAATACACAAAAGTGATAGTAAACTGAGTCTGTAACTCACAGTGTGATTAATATCACACGTAATTTTCTGTTCATCCTCATCACTAATGATAAAATCAACATCCCCATTCCAAAATAACAAAATTTTACCATTGCAGTTGCTGGCAGCATTCTCCATTGCTAATTGAATTTTGAAGTTCTGAACATTAACACTATCAGAAAAAGGATCCTATATTGCAATGATAGAAAGATGACACATTTTCCTTAACATTTTGAGCCTTTCCACAACACCTTGGGTGTTGATTCCTCTCATATTCCATATAATTGTACTAATCATTGGGATGATCGGGAGGAGCATAGTCTAGTATTTGGTCTGCCAGCAGTGACTGTAGTAATGTCTTGTTTTTTGAAGTGGAATTTGTCATGTTGAAACCCTCTTGGAGATAATCCTTGATTCTAAGTTACCTGATGGATATCATCCTCAAGAGTTTTGTCATTTTGTGGACTAAAAGCTCTAATCAAAGCTTCACTAGTCTCATCATCATCATCAGGGTCTTGTAGTGACGTATTATCTCTGTCAAATTCCTCCTTAGAATTATCAACTTCATATTCATCTATAAGTGTAGCTTTGTTGACTTGACAAAATTGTTTTCCCATATCATGAGGATCTTTTCTTGGGGGGGGGGTCATGTATTGAGCCTTTAAAGAAGGAATATCCAGACCCTGATGGTCATTTACAATAATGAACTTAGTACACGGTTCTTCCTCCCTTTCCAGCTCACTTTCCTGTTGTTTGTTCTGTCTCCTCTTAGCAACATCTCTCTTCTATTTACTAGGCTTATTTTTTCTCTTGGGAGTATTCTCAGGCTTACTCTTGCTTGTTTTGTTCCCCATATCTTTTGCCATGGAAGATTTGTTATTTTTAGCTTTATGATTTTCTTCCCTTTGTTGTTTTTCCCTGCTTTTTTCCTTGTTATATTGTCTTTGACCTTCTTCCTGTTTTGGTTGATGAAACTATTGCTTTTTCACATGTTGTTGCTGACTTACTGTATTAGCAGGGGCTCTAAGGTCTGAATTTTGGTTTGTGTGAACCCCCTCATGCAAAACATGAGGCAAATCCCCAATTTGGTTACCCATTCCTTCAAATTAGTATGGTTCTCCTGACATCCCCCATTCATCCTGTCACATCACGAGACCACACCCTAGAAGTTCGGACAGAATCTCGGATTGTGACACGGCGTACAAGTCTCTCATATCATTCATCGCATAAATATAATGAAAAGTAGTGCGGAATTAAAACTTTTCATAAAACAATATCATAGTCTTTAAAAATTCTTTCATATAGAAGTAATAGAAAATACTAAGTCTCAATCGCATCATCTTAAGACACAAGAGTACTTGGGACACGGCCTATACGAATTAGAAAACATTCTACTATATAATCTATTACAATACTTCATAAATGAAACATAAAAGACATATATGCCCTCAAGTCAAGTGAGGACATACTTCAACTTCTCTTGAACGATCTTCTAAATCCAAGTCTTCTTCCCAAAATCTCTTCACCTACCAATAACTATATCGATAGATAAAAGCATGGAATTAGTACAAACACATGTACTAAGTATGGCTTATGCATAAAAATCATGAAAACGGACATTTGTTAGAAATATGCATCTTTTCATTTAGAAATCATATTATAACCATAAGAACAACATTTACTAACTTAGAAGCATATAAGAAAACATTTAACCAGAAATCATAATTTTTGAACTCACTTTATAGTGAACTCAATTCACTGTACAGTGAAATACCTGACTGTTGTAGTGAATTCTTCTAATTTCGTTTTAAACATCTTTTACCATGTAGTCTTCTCACTAAAGCTAACCTAAGATTCAATTAAGTCACACAAAGAGAGGCTGCCCATACACCCTCTATAGATGTGCCTAAACGATCCTTAAAATTACTCATAATGAGACACATACACACCTATAATACACCAACATACAAGACATACATAATATGACAATCTCCCCTACCAAGGCTATCAAAAGACTTACCTAAGTATTCAAAGAAGAGAACGCCCATAAAAACTCTTCAAGGCTACCTAAATAATCCTTAAGACTTCCTAAGTTGATATCATGTCAAACATAACAAGCAATTTCCCTAACTACAGTCATCCTCAAGACTTCCATAGATAAGACATGAAGAGATCATCCTTTATGCCCTCTTCACACTTTAAATGAGGAATCCTTCACTTACTTTAGATTAGGTACTTATTCATTTACATACTTTACATCACTAAGTCATTAGTTCATTAATTCATTTAAGATACACACATCACATAAAGGACGTTCAAATAATGGTCTTCGACAAGACCTAGGGACTCTCACTAACATCTTCAAAGACTATTGTGCAATGTCTAGATAGCGTCCCATACCCCACCTAAACCTCATAGAACTTCTCTAATGCTAATATGTATCCCATATGATTAGAATAGGCAATAACCGACATAGACCATGGTAGCAAAACATGAAATCCGAAGTTCTATCCTACTGCAATGAGGTTGTTCTACTTGACAATGGTAGAACTTAGACACATTCCATGTAGGCACATGGTTAAGGAAAATATGAAGGGCATGATTTGTAATCTAGTCTCATACTTTAACTAGAACTACTTCCCTTACCATACTCACTCGGTGCTAGCCTTCGTTCTCATAGATTTAATCACACTAAGGTTCATACAAAAGGGTTCCATATCAAATTCATAACCCAATTACATTTACCAAAGCAAGGTCCACTAGGGCTATCTCACTATGGAGACAAGAAGCTCATCATGACTTTCCTAAGTATTGATATGATGCCGTTCCAACCAATCAACCTTAAGTCCATCATTCATTACATGAAGGATACCATTACGTCTTTCGACTTCAAGTTTCATAACCTTACCACTTGGTTCAAGGTTTCACATAAAGGACCCTCTTATCATCATTCAATGTCTCACCAAAAATTCATTAATTCAAGACTAAGATTCTTTAAGTTCCTAAGTCAAGACATCACATATTCATATTCAAACAAGCATCAAGTAAGGGACACAAGTCTACCTAAACAAGACACCACATACTTCACTTTAGCACATATAACATACTTTATTTAGACACTTAATAATGACCCTTAATATCATTTAGGCAATCTATTAATACCTTAATATCATCTACATAACCATTATAGATTCATATTGCAAAGTTAGGAACAACCATATATCAACTCTAAGACTACACACTTAACACATAGTCATAGCATAACATGATTTCCTCTATAACATCAATAGACTAACACATACTTTCACATGTAAGTATATATGATCATACATCACCTAATCAACTACACAAATAGCCATATAACTTCAAGTAGTTGTCGACAAGGCCATGATCATCAATATACTCTAAACTAACGCCGACAATGCCACATAAATTCACATAACACCGCCACCATAAGTGGACCAAACCAATCATAACATAATTGAAATCTAAAATAACATTAAATAAGAATAAATAGGGCAGCATACCACCTCCTCATCCTCAACACTTCAAGCCAATACCAAATCATCCAATTCGACCTCATAAGGCCCTTACACATGGCCATGAACATCAATTCAATACACAAACTATAATACTCAATGAAATCTAAACAAATTCAATATAGATTCAAAAATCTAAGACCAATTTAGACATCAATTGATTGCAATTCTTACATCATTAGAAAGCCCATAAGAAACTACACATGAATTCATAAACATTAGACCAATATCAAGTAACCCATAAATTAGTCAAAAACTAGGGTTCATGAATCACATAGATTCACAGGTAGATTGAGTTAAAATCATCTAAATAACAACAATTCAATCACTACTGAATGATTAAAAACCTTTAATGCAAGAACCCATTGTAGAATCAAGAAATTGGACAATGCATCATTGAAAACTTTAGAAAACATCTTAGAAGTTGAGCTCCTTGATTAAACGAGCTTCAAGGATCAAAACCCATACCTCAATGAATATAATTCTTAAATTTGATGAAGAATCTCCACTTAATTTGTCACACCAAGCTCTTCCTTGACTTTGGACTTCAATGGAGTCTTTGGGAATTCTTAAGGGATTTTGGGGTTTTGATTTTGAAGAATGAAATCTTCTAAATGTTAATTACTTATAAGCACCTTTAAAATACCCAATATACCCTTTAGTAACCTCCAAAATCTATACTTCAAAGTGGGGAAATCCCATTTCACCCCTCACTTAACAGTTAGGCTCGAAAAACAGTCCACCAATGGTTGGCAGTCGACAGACCGTTTGTCCAAAAATGAACCATCATGTCCTTCCGTTGGTTGGTTCAGAGACTTTACATGGTCCTCCTATCTCCCAATACTAATTAACTACCAACGTCACCCATCTAAGGGACGTCTATTGGCTCACGAGCCGTTGATGCCTCCGCCGTCTGGGGCTGCCTCGAACAGTCTTGACACCATGTTTTGGGTCCTTCCTCAAGGACCCTTGGATGGTCCTTGGGGATGTTTTCCCAGACGTTTCAAACCCAAACATGATCGTATATGAGTTTAAGACCTCTCATATTAATTTCACTTAAAACGAACACGTAAAACTCAACGAAACATGCCTATACACACAAGGTCATTTCAAGGCACATCTTTCGAATGCCATGGACGTTCTTGACTGTTTGATCTCTAAACTTCTCGAAACTTGACAAACTTACTTAATACATAATATTAAATCATTTAAAAACCTTAAAACCTCATGAATCACACATAAACACATAGGACCACATACGAGGTACATAGGTGACTTAGTCGTCGAACGTCTTGGTCATCCCTTGACGTTTGACTTCCAATGCACCTAATACTTTAGATACTGACTCAATACAATTTAATAGACCCATTTAGGACCTTATATCACCTTTACCATAATGTTAGCCTCTAGTTCACCTATGTCATTTTCGGGATCCTACACATCCCTCCTTCAACTTCACCAAAATTATGAATAGATATAACAGGTCGATTTAAGTTGAGTTGCATAGCAATGATACATGAGTTTTTGGCCTTTGTCTCACCTTCTTGCTATTTTCTGTAGTTCTCTACAGCATGTTTATTTTGTGTTGCTTATGTAGTTTGTTGTTCTTTGCTAGATGGTTCCTCTCTTGTTATGTTGTGTATTTCCCGCAAATTCAAGTTATTGAAAGTATTGTGATGTGAAATAGATGATACCTTTTTGTTGAGCAGTTGGCAGAGGATTTCCATGTGTTGTGTGATTTGGTGTTGCGGTGGCCCTCCATGTTGTCTTTTGATTTTCTTCCTCTTGCTCTCTATGAGTTCTCTTTTTTTGTGTTTGCCATTCATCCTCCATTTTTGTCTCTGGTTGTTTTTGTTTGTTCTTTTCCATGTTATTATGTTGTTGTTTCTGCCTAACTTCTGGAGTTTTTTCGTGATTACTAGCCTTTCCTTTTTTGTTTTTGTTCTCCTTAATTTTGCTTTTCTTTTCATTTTCCTGTTCTTTCCTGTATCTGTACTCATGATCCCTAATTTTTGATTCGCACTCTTCTATATAATGGACTTGATGTCTGCAATATTCACAATATGGGGGGGATTCTCATATTCTATTGGTTTCCACTTCCCTATTGTAAGATCTCATCAACCAGCCCAATCCACATGTCTAGGCCTAACTTTTGTTAGATCCACCTGTACTTTAACTTTTGCAATACCAGCTCTTGATATTTTTATGGATGATGTGTCCAAATATAGAACTTTTCCAACCTTTTCCAGCAATGGAATAAGAAAAGGTTTCGTAAAGCAATGCCAAGGTAAACCTGGTTGAAGAACCCAGACTGGGACTATTGGAGTTTCGTCTTCTGGATAGAAGGTTGGAGTCCAGGCTTTTATCCTCATGAGTTTGACCTCGATAGTCATTCTCTGTTGTGTCCATATTGTGTTATAGTCCAGCTCATTTTGTAGATCAATAAATACATATCTTGAGTTATAGTGTGCAATATTAACCTCCCCACTTAATTGAGTATGCTGAATGAAAATCTATCTAATAAGTTCCATGTTTTGCATGGTATTGCTGAACTTTCCAACGAATGTGTACTTGCAGTCCACGGTTAAAGTGTGCATATAATCATGAATATCATATATCACAGTCGGGCACCCTTGCTTGGTTCTTTGTCTAGGAGTATTTATCACAATGTTGGGAGTTTGAGCAGCGTGGATGTGTCATAGCCTAGCAGACAAAGTTTGGACAATAGTATAAGGAGCTTGTTCACTCACTTTATCTTGAGAGTTGGGTTTATCTATACTGGGGTTATTAGTCTCATTTGGTTTATTAGGATGATTGTTTTGCTTGTTTTTCTGGGGGGTTGAGTGGATTTATCGAAATTGCTAAATATTTTGGGAAAGGCTTTGTGGTAACTGCTCTGATCAACCTGCTCAGTAGGAATGATATGTTGAACCTGTTTCAAACTCTCCATGACACTACCTCTGTTTTGTCTAGGTTATTGTACAATATTATTCATGTTTTGTCCATGTACATGTTCACTAGATGCGGTATTTTCCCCACGGTATTAACATGTTTATGGCCAACACTATGATTATTATGATTCTTATTAGGGATATAATTTGGAGAAGAAGACATACCATTGTGTTGGATTTCCTCGACTGAAGTCGTGTTCTGCATCAATGAAATAGAAGGGTGGTGCTCATGCAATTGGTTCTGGGAATTGTTCAGACGAGCATTGACTTTACCTGTCATTGGTGTTTTCTTAGGTTTTAGGGTTTAGGGTTTTCGTTTAGGGTTATGATTAGGGTGTAGTTTTTTAGGTTTTATGGTTCAGGGTTTATCACTTGATGATTAAAATCTAAGGTTTAGTATTTAATGTTTGGGATCTTGTATTTTGGGCTTAGAGTTTCAGGTTTTGTTTTTTTAGGTTTTGGGGTTTAGGGTTTATGATTTGAGGTTTAATATCAATGTTTTAGTGTTTAATGTTTGGGTTTTGGTATTTTGGGCTTGTGTTTTAGGATTTATGGTAGGGTTAGGGTTAGGATTAATGTTAAGGTTAGGGTTAGGGTTTAGGTTGTTTTTAGGTTTCAGGGTTTGGAGTTACCGATTTTAGTTGTAATATTTGTGGTTTAGTGTTTAATTTTAGGGTTTTGGTATTTTAGGCTTTGGGTTTAGGGTTTTTGTTTTGGGTTTGATTTAAGGATAAGGTTAGGGTTATGGTTCATGTTAGGGTTAGGGTTAGGGTTTAGTTTTTTTTATTCTTTATGTTTTGGGGTTTAGGGTTTTTAGTTTAAAATCTATGGTGTAGTGCTTAATGTTTGGATTTTTGTATTTTAGGCTTGAGGTTTTGTGTTAATGGTTTAGGGTTAGGTTATAATTAAGGTTAGGGTTAGGGTTTGGGTTAGGGTTAGGGTTAGGGTTAAGTTTTTTTTGGTTTTAGGGTTTGTGGTTTAGGATTGGACGTTTAAAATCTATGGTTTGGTGTTTAATGTTTGGGTTTTCGTATTTTGGATTTAGGGTTTTTTGGACTTAGAGTTTAGGGTTTAGGGTTTAGGGTTTAGGGTTTGGGTTAGTGTTAGATTAGGGTTAGGGTGTCGAATTTTTTATATTTTATAGCTCAGGGTTTAGCATTTGATGTTTAAAATATATCGTTTAGTATTTAATGTTTGGGTTTTTTGTATTTTTGGTTTAGGGTTTAGGGTTTATGGTTTAGGGTTAATATCAATGTTTTGGTGTTTATGTTTGGATTTTGATATTTTGGGCTTGGGGTTTAGGGTTTAGGGTTAGGGTGAAGGATAGGGTTAGGGTTATGGATAGGGTTAGGGTTAAGGATAGGTTTAGGGTTATGGATAGAGTTAGGGTTAGATTTTAGTTTTTTTATCAGGTTTTATGTTTTGAGATTTAGGTTTTTGGTTTAACATCTATTGTTTAATGTTTAATGTTTGGGTTTTGGTATTTTTGGCTTGTGTTTGACGGTTAATTGTGTAAGGTTAGGGTTAGGGTTAAGGATAGGGTTAGGGTTTAGTTTGGGTTAGGTTTAAGGGTTTGTGGTTTAGGATTTGAGGTTTAAAATATATGCTTTAGTGTTTAACGTTTGGGTTTTCGTATTTTACACTTCGGGTTTAGGGTTTAGGGTTTAGGGTTAGGGTTAGGGTAAGGATTAGGGTTAGCGAGTAGTTTTTTTTATGTTTTATAGTTCAGGGTTTAGCATTTCTTGTTTAAAATCTGTGGTTTAGTATTTAATGTTTGGGTTTTACTATTTTTTTAATTAGGGTTTCGGGTTTATGGTTTAAGGTTAGGGTTAGGGTTAGGGTTAGAGTTAGGGTTAGGGTTAGAGTTTTGGATTTTTTTAGGTTTTTGGGCTTAGGGTTTTGGATTAGAGGTTTAAAATAATGGTTTAGTGTTTAATGTTTGGGTTTTGGTATTTTGGGCTTGGTGTTTAGGGTTTATGGTAGGGTTAGGGTTAGGGTTTATGTTAGGGTTAGGGTTAGGTTTTAGGTTGCTTTTTAGGTTTTTGTGTTTGGAGTTAAGGATTTGAGTTATAATATCTATGGTTTACTGTTTAATTTTAGGATTTTGGTATTTGGGGTTTAGGGTTTAGGGTTAAGTTTAAGGATAGGGTTAGGGTTAGGGTTCGTGTTTGGGATAGGGTAAGGGTTAGGTTTTAGGGTTTCTTTTTAGGTTTTACGTTTTGGGGTTTAGGACTTTTGGTTTAATTCTATGATTTAGTGTTTAATGCTAGAGTTTTAGTATTTTGGGTTTTGGGTTTTGGGTTAATGGTTTAGGGTTAGGGGTAGGGTTAAGGATAGGGTTAGGGTTTGGGTTAGGGTTAGGGTTTGGGTTTAGTATTTTTTAGGTTTTAGGGTTTGTTTTTTAGGATTCGAAGTATAAAATATATGGTTTAGTGTTTAATGTTTGGATTTTCATATTTTGGGCTTAGGTTTTGGTTTTATGGTATTTCGGGCTTTGTGTTTAGGGTTTAGGGATATGGTTAAGGATAGGGTTAGGTTTAGGGCTCGTGTTAGGGATATGATTATGGTTAGGGTTTAGGGTATTTTTAACTTTTAGGTTTTGGGATTTAGGATTTTTGGTTTAAAATTTATGGTTTAGTGTTTAATGTTTGGGTTTTCGAATTTTGGTCTTGGGGTTTCACGTTAATTGTTTAGGGTTAGGGTTAGGGTTAAGGTTAGGTCTAGGATTTGGGTTAGGGTTTAGGTTTGTTTTTTGGTTTCCGGGTTTGTTGCTTAGGATATATGGTAGGGTTAGGGTTAGGATTAATGTTAGGGTTAGGGTTAGGTTTTAGGTTGTTTTTAGGTTTTAGGGTTTGGAGTTACCGATTTTAGTTGTAATATTTGAGGTTCAGTGTTTAATGTTAGGGTTTTCATATTTTGGACTTTGGGTTTAGGGTTTAGGTTTTGGGTTTGGTTTAAGGATAGGGTTAGGGTTATGGTTCATGTTAGGGTTAGGGTTTAGGTTTTTTTAGGTTTTAGGTTTTGGGGTTTAGGGTTTTTGGTTTAAAATCTATGGTTTAGTGCTTAATGTTTGGGTTTTTGTATTTTAGGCTTTGTGTTTTGGATTAATGATTTAGGGTTAGGGTTACAGATGGTTAGGGTTACGGTTTGGGTTTGGTTTAGGGTTAGGGTTAGGGTTAAGGTTAAGGTTTTTTTACGTTTTAGGGTTTTTGGTTTATGATTGGACGTTTAAAGTCTATGGTTTGGGGTTTAATGTTTGGGTTTTCGTATTTTGGATTTAGGGTTTTATTTGGACTTAGAGTTTAGCGTTTAGGGTTTAGGGTTAGGGTTAGATTAGGATTCGGGTGTAGCTTTTTTAAGTTTTATAGCTCAGGGTTTTGCATTTGAGGTTTAAAATCTATCGTTTAGTATTTAATGTTTGGGTTTTTATATTTTTGGTTTAGGGTTTTGGGTTTATGGTTTAAGGTTAATATCAATGGTTTGGTGTTTAATATTTGGATTTTGATATTTTGGGCTTGGGTTTAGGATTTAGGATTAGGGTTAGGGATAGGGTTAGGGTTTATTTTTTTTTAGATTTTATGTTTGAGATTTAGGTTTTTGGGTTAACATCTATTGTTTAGTGTTTAATATTCGGGTTTTTTGTATTTTTGGCTTGTAGTTGCGGGTTAATGGTTTAAGGTTAGGGTTAGGGTTAAGGATAGGGTTAGGGTTTGGGTTAGGGTTAGGGTTAGGGTTTAGTTTTTTTTAGGTTTTAGGGTTTGTGGTTTAGGATTTGAGGTTTAAAATCTATGGTTTAGTGTTTAAAGTTTAGGTTTTCGTATTTTACACTTCGGGTTTAAAGTTTAGGGTTTAGGGTTAGGGTTAGGGTAAGGATTAGGGTTAGCGAGTAGTTTTTTTATATTTTATGGTTCAGGGTTTAGCATTTCTAGTTTAAAATCCGTGGTTTAGTATTTAATGTTTGGGTTTTGGTATGTTTTCATTAGGGTTTTGGGTTGGTTTAGGGTTAGGGTTAGGGTTAGGGTTATACTTAGGGTTAGGGTTATAGTTTTGGATTTTTTTATGTTTTTGGGTTTAGGGTTTTGAATTAGAGGTTTATAATAATGGTTTAGTGTTTAATGTTTGGTTTGGTATTTTAGGCTTGGTGTTTAGGGTTTATGGTAGGGTTAGGGTTAGGGTTTATGTTAGGATTAGGGTTAGGGTTTAGGGTATTTTTTAGGTTTTTGTGTTTGGAGTTAAGGATTTGAGTTATAATATCTATGGTTTACTGTTTAATGTTAGATTTTGGTATTTAGGGTTTAGGGTTTAGGGTTAAGGTTAAGGATACGGTTAGGTTAGGTTAGGGTTCGTGTTTAGGATAGGGTAAGGTTAGGTTTAGGTTTCTTTTTAGGTTTTACGTTTTGGGGTTTAGGACTTTTGGTTTAATATCTATGGCTTAGTGTTTAATGTTAGAGTTTTGGTATTTTGGTGTGGGGTTTTCGGTTAATGGTTTAGGGTTAGGGGTAGGATTAAGGATAAGGTTAGGGTTTGGGTTTGGGTTAGGGTAGGGTTTAGTTTTTTTTTAGTTTTAGGGTTTGTTTTTTAGGATTTGAAGTATAAAATCTATGGTTTAGTGTTTAATGTTAGGGTTTTCATATTTTGGGCTTAGGTTTTGGTTTATGGTATTTTGGGCTTTGTTTTTAGGTTTAGGGTTATTGTTAAGGATACGGTTAGGTTTAGGGCTCGTGTTAGGGATAGGGTTTTGGTTAGGGTTTAGGGTATTTTTAAGTTTTAGGTTTAAAATTTATGGTTTAGTGTTTAATGTTTGAGTTTTCGTATTTTGGGCTTGGGGTTTCGCGTTAATGGTTTATGGTTAGGGTTAGGGTTAAGGTTAGGGCTAGGATTTGGATTATGGTTAGGTTAGGGTTTAGGTTTATTTTTTGGTTTCAGGGTTTGTTGTTTAGGATTTGAGGTTTAAAATTTGTGGTTTAGTGTTTAATGTTTGGGTTTTTGTATATTGGACTTAGTTTTTTTTTGGACTTAGGGTTTAGGGTTTAGGGTTTAGGGTTTAGTGTTAGGGTTAGGGTGTAGTTTTTTTTTATGTTTGATGGTTCAGGGTTTAGCATTTGAGGTTTAGTATTTAATGTTTGGTTTTTTATTTTTCGGGCTTAGGGTTTCAGACTTATGGTTTAGAGTTAGGGTTAGAGTTAAGGTTAGAGTTAGGGTTAAGGTTAGGTTTTTTTTTTGGTTTTTTGGTTTGGGTTTAGGGTTTAATGTTTGGGTTTTTGTATTTGCTTGGGGTTTAGGGTTTATGGTAAGGTTAGGGTTAGAGTTAATGTTAGGGTTAGGTTTAGGCTATTTTTTAGGTCTTAGTGTTTGGTATTAAGGATTTGAGTTGTAATATCTATGGTTTAGTGTTTAATGTTTGGGTTTTGGTATTTTGGGCTTTCTGTTTAGGGTTTAGGGTTTAGGGTTAGGGTTAAGGATAGGGTTAGAGTTAGGGTTTTTTTAGGGATAGGGTAATTTACATGTTTTAGGTTTTGGGGTTTAGGACTTTTGGTTGAATATCTATGGTTTATTGTTGAATGTTTGAGTTTTTGTATTTTGGGCGTGGCATTTCGGGTTAATGGTTTAGGGTTAGGGTTAGGGTTTGGGTTAGGGCTTAGTTTCTTTAGGTTTTAGGGTTTGTGTTTAGGATTTGAGGCTTAAAATATATGGTTTAGTGTTTAATGTTTGGGTTTTCGTATTTTGGGCTTTGTTTTGGGTTTAGGGTTTTGGGTTAGGGTTAGGGATAGGTTTTTTTTTAAAAGATTTTTGGGTTTAGGGTTCTTGATTTGAGGTTTAATATCAATAGTTTAGTGTTTAATCTTTGTGTTTTCGTATTTTGGATTTCGGGTTTATGTTTAGGGTTAGGGTTAGTGTTTAGTTTTTTTTTAGGTTTTAGGGTTTCGGGTTAAGGATTTGAGTTGTAATATCTAAGGTTTATTGTTTAATGTTAGGGTTTTGGTATTTTGGGCTTTGGGTTTAGGTTTTAGGGTTAGGGTTAAGGATAGGGGGTTATGGTTCATGTTAGGGATAGGGTTAGGGTTCATGTTAGGGATAGGGTTAGGGTTAGGGTTTTTTTTTTTTTTTTTTTATTTATTTATTATTTTAAGTACCCTTGGAGGGGTAAGGGGCTGAGCAACACCCCCAGGCCTTAACATTAATAAAAGAAAAAGATACAAGGAGGGGGGCATCAACCTTACCTCCGATCCTAAGATGGTTCAGAAGTCAATTTTCCTAAAAAGGAAATTCGACTCATCCCCTTACGATAAAAGAGAAACCAAAATACTAAGCACCTAGAAGAGAGGACTCCTCTCAATACAGAGTATCTAGGAAACGTAAATAAGGGAGACTCTCCCCTTACAAAATTAAGACGAGAATAAAAAATCTATCCTATTCAAAGAGACTATACCAAATAGCATAGTCTAAGTGAATAGGCTCCTAACCAAAACCGGTATAAAAGCTATACCATAATAGAAGGATACGATCATGGAGGTTTCTTGATTCTTTTCAATTTCTTTCTCCTGAAGTTAACCATGCCAAGCTTTTCTAGAATGAAGCTTCCTCTCGCAAGTGTAGGTAATTGATCCTTGATGTAAAAGTGTTGAATAATGTCTGTGTTGTGACTATATTTGGATAGCCGATCAGCCGTGTTGTTTGCCTCCCTATAAACATGAGTAATCTTGAAATGCTCTAGTTGATGTACAAAATTATGAATTTCCTATATGTACTGCTGTAAGTTCCAGGAAGGTTTGACTTGATTGGATAGCCAGTGTGTGATCAATTCGGAATCAACTTCCAAGTGAACTTTCCTGTAACCATGTTGAATGCACCAATTTAACCCGTAACAAGCTGCCTGAATTTCAGCTTGATTGTTGGTACCTATACCCAAAGGAATGGTAAATGCGTATATCATGTTTCCTTCGTGATCTCTTACAACTCCTCCTCCTCCAATTTTCCCGGGGTTGTCGAGAGCACTCCCATCAGTGTTGAGCTTGAAGAAAGGTTGATTAGGTTTCTCCCATTTTACTTCTTTAACTAATTCATGCTTGCAACTTGCCACCATTTCGATAAGTGAGCTCCAATTATTAGGCCATTGAATGTATGGATAGGCTGTATTGAGAAGATGGTTGAAGTCTTTGACGATGAGAAATTTTACTCGCGCTGTGTTGGACTGTTTTGCTCCGTATTTTGCTGCACACCGATTTTTCCAGAGGTTCCAGCAGATAGTCACTGGCAGTAGTTTGATGAGCAGCTTCTGCACATCATTTCTATATTCCAGTCTCCACCATCGTTGCAGCAGTGTATGCACTATAGTATGGTCGTGATCTATCCCTGCAGCTGCAGAAACAATTCTCCATATATTGTTAGCAAAATGGCCTGAAATAAAGATGTGATCAATAGTATCTTCACCTTAATTGTAACAGCAAAAACAGTGGACAACATCCATCCCAAAATTAGTGATCCTTTCGTTAGTAGGAAGTTTACCACGTAGTGCCCTCCACACTAAAAAGACATTTTAAAAGGAATGAATTTATGCCAAATGCCTTTACTGATGATGTTGTTATTTTTCCTATGTCGACTATGCTCCCAGGCAGTAGCACAGGAAAACAGACCATTATCTGACAACTTCCAGATTGCCTCATCTGGTAGATGGTCTTGAAAATTGAAAGTGGTATTCAACACTTTTGGAACCAGTAATGGGGGAACCCTTTGTCGAATTAGAGTTTCGTTCCATCTCCCATTAACTAAAAAATGAGAAATAGTGGTGTTGTTTAAGCTCGTGATATGATCGCATTGAGGAGCAAGAGGTCCGTCTCTTAACCAATCATCCCACCAAAAGGAGCTGCTGCCAGAATTGATTCTCCACTGAATTTGAGATTCGGCAATACTTTTATTTTTCATCATAAAATTCCAAACCAAAGATTGCCCAGTGTCAAGTGTTTTAGCTACCGAATGGGCCCTTTGACAGTACTTTGCTCTCAAAATCGACCCCATAAAGTTTGCTTACTTCTGAAGATCCACCACTGTTTAAGTTGTAATGAAGTGCACACATATTCAAGTCGTCTTATACCAAAACCTCCCTCCTCCAAAGGAAGACACAACGTATCCCAAGAAGCCCAATGATATTTTCTTTTTTCCTTATCCCAACCCCAAAAGAAGTCTGCCATGGCTTTCTTGATATATCTGATAGTAGTTTTAGGAGGAGAAGTAGTTGACATCGTGTGGATGGGGATGGATTGAATCACATGTTTGATCATAGTAGCCTTCCCACCAAAACTAAGAATCCTTGAGTGCCATCCCGAGATCTTTTTGGTGATCTTTGCCACTAAATCCGAATAGTAAATGATCCTTTGACCACCAATGTATAAGGGACACCCCAGGTAGGTAATGGGGCTGTTTTTCTGAGAGAAACGTGTGATCTCTCCAATTACATTGATGACCTCTGTAGGTGAATTCGAAGGGACCATGAAATGACTCTTGTCTTTGTTTATGAGTTGATCTGAGACAGACTCATATGTGGCAAGAGTTTTCATAATCATCTGAAGAGTATCTCTAGTGGTGGAAGAGAAGATAATGATATCATCCGCAAAGCTAAGATGATTAATCTGAGGGCCTCTACTTTCCATTTGAAAGTTTTTGTATCTCTGTTGTTGATGAAGCATATTAAGCCTTCGAGAAAGCACCTCCTCCCCTAAAATAAATAAGGACGGAGATAACGGATCACCCTGTTTGAGACCCCTTGTCGACTTGAAAAAGCCATGCCTGGAACCATTAATAATAACAGAGTACCAGTTGTTGCTCATTATTCTCCACACGAGGTCAATAAAAATCTCACCAAAACCCATTTTTCGCAAAACCAAACAAGTATACGACCATGACACTCTATCGTATGCCTTGGTCATATCGAGTTTGATTACCACATTGTCACCTTCATTGGGTTGTTTGATACTGTGAGTGATCTCTTGAGCCAACATAATGTTTTCCGAAATACTTCTTCCCTTAACAAACCCCGACTGATTCTCAGAAATAAACTGAGGCAGAATACCTGCTAATCTGAAACAAAGAATCTTGGAAATGATTTTGTTAGAGAAATTGCTCAAACTGATGGGTCTGAACTCTGAAAATTTGTTAAGATGATCAATTTTAGGAAGAAGAACAAGACAAGCATGTGAAAAATATTTAGGCATAATATTTCCACAGAAGAAGTGTCGCACAGCCTTTAGAACATCTTCCTTAATAATATCCCAGCATGACTGATAAAATTTCCCTCCAAACCCATCCGGACCTGGAGCAGAGTTAGGATTCATGGAGAAAACAGCATGTTTTAATTCCTCCATATTAGGCATTTGTTGAAGTAGTTGGTTCTGCTCATTTGTAACCATCCGGGGGATACAGTTAAGAACTTCCTCACTGATTCTGTCTGAATTCCCAGTGAAAATCTTTTGAAAGTACATACATGCTTCTTTGGCAATGTTCTCATCTCCCTGTATCCAAGTATCGTCATCTGTGAAAATCTTGTGGATAAACAACTTCCTCCTCCTTCCCCTCATAATGGAGTGAAAGTATTTGGAATTGGTATCCCCTTCTTTGAACCATTGGAGTTGAGTTTTTTGCTTGAGGATGGAAGCTTCCAACTTCATGTATTTGATGTATTGAGCATTAATAAGATGAAGCTTGGCCCTATTCTCCTCTGAATTATTTTGTATGACACTCTCTTCCGCATTTTTAACTTGTTCTTCAAAATCTATAACCATGGAAAAGATGTTGCCATATTCACTCTTAGACCAATTACTCAAGGTAGAAGCTAATTTCTTCATTTTCTGATGGAGTTTCCACATAGGGTCACCACTTACTTCCTCTTGCCAAGAGCTTTGCACCATATCCTTGAATTTTTCATTTTCAGTCCAACAGTGCAAAAACTTAAAGTATTTGACTTTTTGGTCTATTCTCACCTCCATTTCCATTAATAACGGACAATGATCCGAGCCAACAGCAGGAAGATGAGAGATAGTAGTTTGTGGCATACATTCCAACCATTTATCATTAACCATGGCTCGATCCAATCTTTTCCACACTCTTGCTTCACCGGATCTTTGATTACACCAAGTGTAGTGTTGACCACTGTAGCCTATGTCCATAATACCACAAGCCTCAATGATATCAATAAATTCCAGGCTTTTGTTCATATTATAGGGTATACCACCATGTTTTTCATCAGTTGATGTAATGACGTTAAAGTCTCCAATCGTGCACCATGGGCTGCCCATATTGGAAATATGATAAAGTCTTTCCCAAAGAGATCTTCTTAAATGTTCCTTACACTTAGCATAAATAATAGAGATAATAAACTTCTCATTGTGTTCGACATGTTTGGCCCAGCAAGTGATGTGTTCATCATGTACTTCCAAAGTATCACACTCCATATCATTGGTCCAAAAAAGCCATATTTTGCCATTACGATTACAGAGAGCATTATCCATAGCTAACAGAAGTTTGTATTTGTTAATATGGGAATTATCAGCAAAAGGTTCAAGAATAGCAATCATAGACAGATTATGCATTTTCTTGAGATTTTGTAATCTTTCCAGAGAACCTTGGGTGTTGATGCTCCTAGCATTCCAACATATTGTATTGATCATTAATAACCTTTAATTCGGGACCTGGTGTTGGGTCTGCTAACAGTAGCAGATGTGTTTGCTGTAACGGTGTTGTTGTAATGCCTGACTTCCTTTCTACCCCTTGGAGATAAACCTTGTTGATTTGTGGCGTCTTGAATTTCAGATTCGAAATCACTTTAAAAAGTAGAACCAAAAGCCTTGATCAAATGCGCACTAGTTTCATCCTCATCCTCTTTACCCTCCTTTTGATTGAGAGATTTATTATCCTCATCAAATTCATCTTCAGAGTTTATCACCTCGTAATCTGATTTCCCCTGGTTTAGTATGTAATGATTGGGTTAGGGTTAAGGTTTAGGTTGTTTTTTAGGTTTTAGGGTTTGGGATTAAGGATTTGAGTTGTAATATCTATGATTTAGTGTTTAAAGTTATGGTTTTGGTATTTTGGGCTTTGGTATTAGGGTTTAGAGTTACGTTTAGGGTTCAGGATAGGGTTAGGGTTAGGATTCCTGTTACAAATAGGGTTAGAGTTAGGGTTTAGTTTTTTTTAGTTTTAGATTTTGGGTTTTAGGATTTTGGTTTAAAACCTACCATTTAGTTTTAATGTTTGGTTTTTGGTTTTCTGGGCTTGGGGTTTCGGTTTAATGTTTTAGCGTTAGAGTTAGGGTACAGGGTTAAGGTTTGGGTTAGGTCTAGGGTTAGGGTTTACGTTTTTCTTAGGTTTTAGGGTTTGTGGTTTAGAATTTGAGGTTTAAAATCTAGTGTTTAGTATTTAATGTTTGTGTTTTTGTATATTCAATTTAGGTTTTTTTTAGGACTTACGGTTTAGGGTTTAGGGTATAGGGTTAGGGTGTAGGTCTTTTTTGGGTTTTATGATTCACTGTTTAGCATTTGAGGTTTAAAATCTATGGTTTAGTATTTAATGATTTTTTTTTGTTTTTTGGGCTTAGGGTTTCAGGTTTATGGTTTAGAGTTTGGGTCAAGGTTAAGGTTAGAGTTAGGGTTAGGGTTAGTGATTTGTTTGTTTTTTGGTTTTTGGGTTTATGGTTTAGGATTTGAGCTTTAATATCAATGGTTTAGTGTTTTTAAGGTTTTAGGGTTTGGGTTTAAGGGTTTGAGTTGTAATACCTATGGTTTAGTGTTTAATGTTACGATTTATGTATTTTGGGCTTTGGGTTTAGGGTTTAGGGTTTAGGGTTAGGGTTAAAGATAGGGTTAGGGTTAGGGTTCATGTTAGGGTTAGGGTTTAGTGTTTAATGTTTGGGTTTCGGTATATTGGGCTTGGGGTTTCGTATCAATGGTTTAGGGTTAGGGTTAGGGTTAAGTTTAGGGTTTAGGTTTGGGTTAGGGTTAGGGTTAGTTTTTAGTTATTTTTAGGTTTTAGGGTTTGCAGTTTAGGATTTGAGGTTTAAAATCTATGGTTTAGTGTTTAATGTTTGAGTTTTCGTATTTTGGTCTTGGGTTTTCGGGTTATGGTTTAGGGTTAGGGTTAAGGTTTGGATTTGGGTTTAGGTTTGGCTTAGGTTTAGTGTTAGGGTTTAGGTTCTTTTTAGGTTTTAGGGTTTGTCTACCTTTATAATTACTAAACAAAAAACTATCCTAACCTATTCAAATGAGCTATAGCTTTGAGTTATGGCTAAGTTGAAAAAATGTTTGGAACTTCTATATCCGGTTCCTTAAGTTTCTTAATCTTCCTCCTTCTAAAACTTGGCATTTCCTGAGTGTAAAGACAATAGTAGGCCTTGGTTTCCGTTGGAAGTAGCTAATTGTCAAAAAATAGCTGAAGAGTAGTGATTGTGTGGGTGAGTTTTCATAAGGAGAAAGCCACAAAATTAGCTTCTTTGAAGATGTGTTGGCACTTGAATTCTTGGGTTTGATTGATGAGAACTTGCAGCTTTTCCACTTGTGTCAGTATGTTCCATTGGAGGTTTGTCTTGTGTGCAAGCCAGTTTACCAGAAGCTGTGATTCCACCTCTAGCAAAGTTATTCTATACCCTAGTTCCAGCCCCCAAGTCAGACCAAAAATAGCAGCTTCAAGTTCTGCTTGGTTGTTTGTATCAACACCAAGTGGAACAACAAATGCCATCACAATCTTGCTAGTTTGATCCCTTATGATTCCATCTGCTCCAATCTTACCAGGATTTTTAATCGCACTGCCATCCGTATGGATTTTGATCCACTCTTCTAGGATTTTTTCCATGCCCCCATAGTTACTTTGTATCATGGACACAAGTTTCCCCTAGTTTAATTAAACCTTTCAAAGTTGAGGGCCATTTAATTTGAGGGAAGATTACTGTCAATAGCTTGTATCTATCCTTATATATAGCATATTTAACCCTGGTGTTGTTGGATTGTCTCCCCCCATATTTGTTGGCACACCTGTTCTTCCAGATATTCCAAGAAATAAAAAATAGGTGTGGCCTGTAGAAGGAGTTTGTATGCTTCATTTTTGTGTTTACCTGTCCACCATTGTATGATGAGGTGTTGCAATGAGCTGTGGTTTGGGTTGATTCCAGCAACAGTAGCAAGACTTCTCCATACATAAGCTGCAAATTGCCCACTGTTGAATGTGTGCTCTATGGTGTCCCATCCTTTCCTGTTAGAACAACAAAAACAGTTAGATTGTTCTTTGCCAAAAGTAATAAGTTTTTCTTTAGTTGGGAGTTTTCCTTTCAAAGCTCTCCATACAAGAAAGGATGATTTAAAAGGAATACTCTTATACCAAATGAAAGAATTGAACAAGATCTTAGATTTTTTTCTCCTGGATCTCATTCCATGCTGATGAGCATGTAAATTTTCCATCACTGTTGAGTTTCCACATTGCTTGATCCAGAAGCTGTTGCTGAATAGGAAGTTCTACCGCTAGGATATTTGCAAGTTGACAACTAGAAGCCTGCTGGAGTAATTCGTTCTAGTTCCATCTGCCTTCACACCCAAATTCTGCAACTGTTCTGTTGTTGAACCTATTACTATTGGAGTAAAATTGAGCCAAATGACTAGAGCCTAGCAAATTATCCCACCAAAATGAGCAAGATCCAGAGTTGAGTTTCCACTGTATGTGTTGCTTTATTTTATTCCTGATTTGCAACATGTGTTGCTAGGTAATTTACTCTCATGTATCCCCTTTTTTGGAATTAGGATTAGACATCTGATAGTATTTTTCTTTCAAAAAGACTCCCCACAGAGTGTGTTTAGTCCTAAAGGTCCACCATTGTTTATATTTAAAATCCATGCACACATCTTTGAGGTTCCTCATACCTATCCCCCCTTCATCATATGGGAAGCTCATGTTTTTCAAGGAAGCCCAATGGTATTTTCTATTGTCATTTCTCCGTCCCCAAAAGAAGTAAGCAATGAGCGTTTGAATCTTTTTAAGCACAGTAGATGGGGGTGTTGTTTCTGAGAGAATGTGTATGGGGAGGAATTGTAGTACATGCTTGATCAGAATTGCCTTGCCTCCATAGCTTAGTTGTTTAATCCTGCAAGTAACTTTGTTAACAAGGTCAGAAAAATATATAATTCTAGGTCTACCACAAAAAGAGGGCATCCTAGATAAGCTAGGGGACCCTATTTCTGCTTGAATCCCGTAATTCTGTTCATTCTATCCCTTCTTGTGTTGAAAGCATTTGAGTGGATCACGAAATGACTTTTGTCTCCATTGATCAGCTGACCACAGGTATCTTCATAAGCTTTCAGGGTGTGCATGATGAGTTCTAAAGTTTGGTTTTTCCAGAGGAGAACAAAATAATATTATCTGCAAAGCTTAAGTGGTTCACCATTGGACCCATCATTTTCATAAAGAAACCATGTAAATCTGGATTGTTGTGGAGTCTATTAATAGATTTTGACAAAACCTCTGCACCTAAAATAAATAGGGCAGGTGAAAGCGGGTCCCCTAGTTTGAGACCTCTTGTGGAGTGGAAGAAACCATACCTCTTACCTTTGATAATAATAGAGTACCAGTTGTTAGCCATAATTCTCCACACCTTATCAATGAACATTTCATCAAATCCTATTTTCCTTAATATCAAACAAATGTAAGCTCAAGAGACTCTATCATAAGCTTTTGCCATATCCAATTTAATAATGACATTACTCCCAATATTAGGCTTCTTAATCTGATGTAGAATCTCTTGTGCCAACATAATGTTTTCCAAAATATTCTTTCCTTTAACAAATCCTGATTGGTTGAGAGATATCAATCTAGGCAGAATAGGACTATGTCTGTTGCTCACCAGTTTAGAAATGATGTTACTGGTGAACTACTCAGACTTATAGGTCTAAATTCTTTCAATTTGCTGGGATTACTTACCTTAGGTAACAAAACAATGCAAGAATGAGAGAAATACATAGGAATCATCTGTCCACTGAAAAAAGCTAGGATGATTCCAAGGAGGTCCTGTTTGATGATATGCCAGAATTTTTGGAAAAAGTAACCATTCATCCATCTGAATCAGCAGTAGAAGAGGGGTTCATCGAGAAGACCACTTCTTTCAACTCTTCCATATTTGGAATGGTGTTGATCCTATTATTATGCTCCTGAATCACCATCCTTAGGATGCAATCTAGGATATTCTCATTAATAACTTTGTCTTCACCAGTGAAGATTTGTTGAAAGTTCTCACACGCAGACTTAGCAATATTATCATCTCCCTGTAACCACTCCATATCTTCATTGATGATTATGTGAATAAAGAGCCTTCTTCTTCTTCCCCTTACCAATGAGTTAAAATATTTGGAGTTTGTCAGCCTCTTTGAACCATTGAAGTTGAATTTTTGTTTCATGATGGAATCCTCCAATTTCAAAATTTTAATATATTTGGCATTGATCTCATGGAGTAGAATTCTGTTGGGTTTCATGTTGGTCCAGGATAAGGTTCTCTTTAGTACTTCTTACCTTTTCTTCATACTCCTTAACTTGTAAGAAAATATCACCAGATTCTTTCTTCGACAAAGAACTCAAAGTGTTAGACAGTCTTTTGAGTTTATGATGGAATTTACACATCACATTACCATCTGTATCCCTTTCCCAACAAGCCTTCACAATATTCAGAAAATTTGGATTATATACCCTGCAGTTGATAAATTTAAAGTATTTTGTATAATCAGTCTCCTTTGAGATCATTTCCATTAGTAGAGGACAGTGATCTGATCCAGTAGAAGATAAGTGAGTGATGGTAGTTTGGGGTATGAATTCGAGCCAAGTATCATTAACAAGATCCCTATCCAACCTTCTCCATATTCAGTGAGTGATGTCTCGTTTGTTGGACCAAGTAAATTTCTGTCCACTAAAGCCTATATCCATAAGAAAATAAGCTTTAATAACATAAATGAATTCAAAACTCTTTTTCTTGTTGTATGGCACCCCTCCCATTTTTTCCTCACTTGTAGTGATAATATTAAAGTCACCAACAGTGCACCATGGTTTATTCTTACTATTATCCTGTTGTAGCATTTTATCCCATAGAGGCCTTCTGAGGTGATCTTAGCATTTGGCATACACAAAAGTGATAGTAAACTTAGTCTGTAACTCACATTCTGATTAATGTCACAGGTAATTTGTTGTTCATCCTCATCACTAATCATACAGTCAACATCCCCATTCCAAAATAACAAAATCTTACCATTGCAGTTGCTGGCAGCATTCTCCATTGCTAATTGAATTTTGAAGTTCTGAACATTAACACTATCAGAAAAAGGTTCCAATATTGCAATGATAGAAAGATGACGCATTTTCCTTGACATTTTGAGCCTTTCCACAACACCTTGGGTGTTGATTTCTCAAACATTCCATATAATTGTACTAATCATTGGGATGATCGGGAGGAAAATAGTCTAGTATTTGGTCTGCCAGCAGTGACAGTAGAAATGTCTTGTTTTTTGAAGAAGAATTTGTCAAGTTGAAACCCTCTTGGAGATAATCCTTGATTCTAAGTTACCTGATGGATCTCATCCTCAAGAGTTTTGTCATTTTGTGGACTAAAAGCTCTAATCAAATCTTCACTAGTCTCGTCATCATCATCAGGGTATTCTAGTGAGTGATTATCTCTGTCAAATTGCTCCTCAGAATTATCAACTTCATATTCATGTATAAGTGTAGCTTTGTTGACTTGACAAAATTGTTGTCCCTTATCAGGGGGATCTTTGCTTGTGGGGGGTCATGTATTGAGCCTGTAAAGAAGAAATATCCATACCCTGATGATCATTTACAATGATGAACTTAGTGCACGGTTTTTCCTCCCTTTTCTGCTCCCTTTCCAGTTCATTTTTCTTTTGTTTGTTCTGTCTCCTCTTAGAAGCATCTCTCTTCTATTTAATAGGCTTATTTTTGCTCTTGGGAGTATTCTCAGGCTTACTCGTGCTTGTTTTGTTCCCCATATCTTTTGCATTGAAGCTTTGTTATTTTTATCATTATGATTTTCTTTCATTTGTTGTTTTTCCCTTCTTTTTTCCTTGTTATATTGTCTTTGACCTTCTGCCTATTTTGTTGATGAACCTTTTGCTTTTTCACATGTTGTTGCTAACTTACTGTATTAGCAGGGGCTCTAAGGTCTGAATTTTGGTCTATGTGAACCCTCTCTTGCAAAATATGAGGCAAATCCCCCATTTGGTTACCCCTTCGTGCAAATTAGTATGGTTCTCCTGACATCCCCCCTTCATCCCTCCTTCAACTTCACCAAAATTATGAATAGATATAAAAGGTCGATTGGAGTTGGGTTGCATAGCAATGGTACCTTAGGTTTTGGCCTTTGTCCCACCTTCCTGCTATTTTCTGTAGTTCTTAGCAACCTGTTTATTTTGTGTTACTTGTGTAGTTGGTTGTTCTTTGCTTGCTAGTTTCTCTCTTGTTATGTTGTGTATTTCCTGCAAATTCAAGTTATTGAAAGTATTGTGATGTGAAATAGATGAGTTACCTGTTTGTTGAGCAGTTGGAAGAGGATTTCCATGTGTTGTGTGATTTGGTGTTACAGTGGCCCTCCATGCTGTCTTTTGATTTTCTTCCTCTTGTTCTCTATGAGTTCTCTTTTTTTTGTTTGCCATTCATCGTCCATTTTCTGCTCTGGTTGTTTTTGTTTGTTCTTTTCCATGTTATTATGTTGCTGTTGCTGCCCAACTTCTGGAGTTTTGTCTTGATTGTTAGCCTTTCCTTTTTGGTTGTTGTTCTCTATATTTTTGCTTTTCCTTTCATTTTCATGTTCTTTCCTATATCTGTACTCATGATCCCTGATTTTGGATTTGCGCTCTTCTATATAATGGCCTTGATGTCTGCAATATTCACAATATGGGGGAGATTCTCATATTCTATTCGTTTCCACTGCCCTATTGTAAGATCATCATCATACATCCAAATCCACATGTCTAGGCCTAACTTTTGTTATATCCACCTATACTTTAACTTTTTCCATAACATCTCTTGATATTTTTATGGATGATGTGTCCAAATACATAACTTTTCCAACCTTTTCAAGCAATGGAATAATAGAAGGTTTCTTAAAGCAATGTCAAGGTAAACCTGGTTGAAGAACCCACACTGGGACTATTGGAGTTTCTTTTTCTGGATAGAAGGTTGGAGTCTAGGCTTGTATCGTCATGAGTTTGCCCTCTATAGTCATTCTCTGTTTTGTCCATATTATGTTATAGTCAATATCATTTTGTAGATCAATAAATACATGTCTTGAGTTATAGTGTGCAATATTAACCTCCCCACTTAATTGTGTATGCTGAATGAAACTCTTTCTAATAAGATCCATCTTTGGCATGGTATTGCTGAACTTTCCAATGAATGTGTACTTGGGACCATAGAGCCTTGGATAATTCCAAAACTACG